>JACVVK020000005.1:1932500-1940000 GCA_018292915.2 Batillaria attramentaria | reverse complement strand
GAGACTCACCTGCGTTTAAAATGTATGAATCATAATATTGTCCCTGCAAAGCTATCTCCCCTCACGTCAAGGCGCGGGTTACCAATGACAATCAAAAACACAAACAGTAGCAAAACTACGTCATCACAAGACTGTGTGAGCACGCTGTGTTGTTTTAAGCCAGTCTCCTACAAATTTTTTTTTTATCCCCCCAGAGTACACAACCGGACCTGTCGCACCCATTAAACCGTTTCAATGTTTAAAACGTGTCACTCGTTAGGAACGAAGTAAACACGTACAAGCTTAGAGAGAAGTGGAGTCTGTGTAAGAAAATAACTTGGCCGGAACAAGATGATGACAGAAGAAACAGACGGAGGCAGAAAATAGATGCAGAAGAAGACTCTACCATTGTTTCACAGAGAGGGGTATTAAAAAAAAAAGTTTGACATCATGGAATTCGAACTCCGGTAGTTTCGTCCGGAAAACAAAAGTTTACTCATCATATGTGTTTTGCAGACTGGGTGTGCGCTGCGTGAAGTTGCTGTGGAGGAAAGTGGATTTGGGAACTAATGTTTGTATTAATCAAATGTTTGTACGGAATGATATGTTGAGAGGTGATAGTTTTGTCTTAATGAACGTTAACTGCTAAAAAAAAAAAAAAAAAAGCCGGCATCGGCTCGTAACCCTACTCTCATGATTTCTCATCCCTCACCCCCCCCCCCCCCCCGGCCGACTCCGCTCCCCCCCCCCCCTCCCCCGCGGACTCCCCGCCCCCTCCCTCCCTTTTTCCCTCCACACAAAAAAACTTCAAGTACTGAAGTATATCTGAAATAGTTTATGTCCAGCGCAAGTTCATTCCAGCAGTTGTCTGCCCAAAGGGAGGAGAAAACAATTTTTTTTTTTTAGTTCGACAAAATGACATTTCCACTCAAGAAAACAGCTCTTAACACCACGGTAAATCAGCCGAGCCAGACTGAGAAGTGTTAAACAAACCCGCATAAAGAACGAAATTTACCTCCCTTTATTTTTAAACGTTTTGTGGACACCATTAAAACACTTGTCCCGCACTACAAACAGAGAGTTTTTATTATGACAACAGCATTCGAAGCCTCGACAGCCACGCTAACTTTGAAACTGACGAGCACGGAAGTGAAATCGAAAAAGATTCACGGCGGCTGACATACGTGGCCGCAAATAGAAACCGTGTAATCAATTTCACCTTTGAATGCGTCGGCCGTTTTGCGTCAACAGCGTCACCGCCCGAACCCAACCCATGGGCGGGTAGTGCCAGCAATGCGCCGTCATGCTGTTCAAGAACGGGATGGGTATAGCCAGAAATCCTGTGACGCACTGGTACATTTACTACTTGCATTTCCACCTTAAACATGAAAAAAACATATTGTTCGGGATGTGATGCAGGGGAAGAGAGGGAGGGAGCGAAACTGAAATTGGAATAACTTTATTAGAAAACGCTGGGGGGGGGGGGGGGGGGGGGGAGGGCGGGGAGAGAGAGAGAGAGAGAGAGAGAGAGAGAGAGAGCATTTTGACTGGATTTCGAAAAATGTAAACAGGAATGACACATCCACAAAACACTGAGTAACACATCTGTCCATTTCAAGCCAAAACCAAATTACGCAGGTGCGATAGCAGCATTGTCTTTGACTCGTTTAACTCTTTCGATACTGACGGACGGAATATCCGCTCCAGTTTTCAGATTAAAGGGTACATGTATCTCTTACTGGGTGAGTGATTACATCAAAGACCTTGGAAACAGACCCCAGACCCCACACTGACATCTGCGCTCAAGACAGACACGACGGCATCCGAGTCAGCTGCTGCCGTGGGGACTGCAGGCTTACCGTGATTCACACACCTAAAAGAGTTACGCGCATGCAGTGAAGAGTTTCAGTCAGCAACCGTTTTGTGCAAAACACACATCTCACAACATCGATCACACTAACCCCACGCGCAAGCCGCGGCTACTTTGCATTACAGCATCTGTCTCTGTCTCAGCAGTTTACATCCCCCAGTGGCACTGGTTGGAAACATCAGCCAGAGACTGGAGACGCCAGTGAAGCGTTGGTCGGCGCTGTGGATTATCGCTGTGTATCACCTCTGTGAGCGTGCGTTATTAAGTGATATTACACCTGGGGTTCCTTTGTGGCGTCGGTCTGAAACATCGGCCGGAGACTGGAGGAACCAGTGAAGCGTTGTTCGGCGCTGTGGATTATCGCTGTGTGATATCACCTCTGTGAGCGTGCGTTATTAAGTGATATTACACCTGGGGTTCCTTTGTGGCGTCGGTCTGAAACATCGGCCGGAGACTGGAGGAACCAGTGAAGCGTTGTTCGGCGCTGTGGATTATCGCTGTGTGATATCACCTCGGTGAACGTGCGTTATTAAGTGATATTACACCTGGGAGCCGTTCTGCGATTGGACTGTTTGTTGTGTGGGGTTTCCGTGACGCCTGAATGGCCTATGTTGTTCCAAGATGGATCAGGTAGGTTGCAGAGAAAGTGGCGTGCATGTAATATTTTTGTGTGTGGACGTTTTATGGCTGAAAGTTTAATCAGGCGTGACTGGTTTGATAATGGATTTAGCGATGTGCAGCCGAAAACAGAATTGTATTTCATTCGATAAATTGACCATAAAGGACGTTCGACAGGGCCGTTATAGTTGGATTTTTTTTTCCGGGGATGGGGTTGAAGGGGTGGGGGGGAGGGGTGGGATGGAAGTTGGGAGGGGGAGGGGGAGGGGATGTACTCTCAGCTTAATTTGCGCTGGGTAACCGCCGAAGTAAACTTGGTAACAATGAATACCCCCCCCCCCCCCAAAAAAAAAGTCATGTTCCAGCCCACACGTATACACCAGTTGTTTCCATTTGCTGTGGCAACACGAAAGTGAGTTACATGTACCTGTAAAGCCGAGGTGACATGGCGTTAAAATGTCCGCCCTGACATGCCTGTCATTTTGAATTTACAATTTAACAAGGGCAGGCAAATTGAAGTTCAGATTCTACCCCCTGATTTACTGTATAAAGGGAGATCACTTTACATCCCTTAACATTCCGGCAGACGTCTGTTGAGGTGTCAAAATCTCAAAAGGGGGAAGAAGTTGATTGAAATTGAGTATCGAATTGAGCCTCGGAAAAAAAAAAAACAACAAAAAAAAAAAATAAACCACACACACACACACAAAACAACCTAAGTCACTTTCTTCGAGGTTTGGGTTGAGCGAGTGCATATTCTTTTATCACCTCAAATTTAAAACGTTGTGTTGAAATGGTTCGTCATTTTCTGTTGCTATTCACACTCAAGAAATGATTAACTTTCAGGTTGTACCTTTCGCCAAACGCTTGAAGTTAGCGTCGATATTTTACGTCGTGTTTGTTAGCGTCTCTGCCCGGGGAAATGAAAAAAAAAAAAAAAATGCGGGAAATTTGACACCGTGGCTAAGCCAGCCTGAGAAGGAAATTGTGTTTCTGTTGACAAGAGTTGGGTCACGTGGGGGGATGAGCTGCGAGGTTATCTGATATTCCCGGAGGGGCTTGCCATGCCACTAATATTGTTGTTTTTTTCTTTTGGTTGAAACGAACATTTTAGTGTGCTGTCGATAATCTCAAGCGTATTGTGAGTTTACTGATCTGAATTTAATGATCACTCCCTGTGGGGTAGAACGAGTGAAAACGTAGGTTTTACTTTATCGTTAAATTTGACTGTGAAATAAAGAGGGGGTGTTGGGTTGGAGTGAGGTAGCTGGGCCGGTGGGTAGATAGATGGGTGGGCAGGCAGATGGGCCGGTGGGTAGATAGATGGGCCGATGGGTAGGTAGATGGGCCGGTGGGTAGGCAGATGGGCCGATGGATAGGTAGATGGGCCGATAGGAAGGTAGACGGGCCGGTGGATAGGCAGATGGGCCGCTGGGTAGGTAGATGGGCCGCTGGGTAGGTAGATGGGCCGCTTGGTAGGCAGATGGGCCGCTGGGTAGGCAGATGGGCCGCTGGGTAGGCAGATGGGCCGATGGGTAGGTAGATGGGTTGGTTCAGGGTTAGCGCCCTTTATCTTCGATGAATGTTGTTTAAAAGTTGGGGAACTTTGAAAAAAGGGTATGCAAAGTTTCTCGAACGTCACGGCAGAAGAGATCTCATCTCACAGAAAATGTTACTCAGGCTATGTTCAACTGAGAAAATGACTTCCTTCTATTTCAAAGACCCCAATACTACTTCTACTGCGCCAGAAGAATATGTCAAGTTCTTTCTTTCCGTTTGGTTCTCTCGTTTGTTCGCAGATTTGACTCAGACACCTTCTTCGTCCCCCAACAGGGAAACTTTTCGCGAAAGTGAATATTGATATGGAGATTGCCGAGTGTTCTTTTTTCTGTGTGATAAAAGTGTTTTTCATTTCTAGTTTCAGGCTGGATCAGAACGCAGGTGCCATGGAGAAGCAAGGACCAAGGTAAGTGTGTCTCACCTCACACACAACTTCAGAATAACTTGACTTAGATAATTTACGATTACGTTACTCATACTTCATGGGCAATTAAATGTCTGCTCACAACGTTACAATGACAATGCAATACATTAAATTTCTGCACACAACACACACGCTCGCGCGCGCGCGCGCACACACACACACACACACACACACACACACACACACACACACACACACACACACACACACACACAGAGGGTGATCAGCACAATTGCATGCATATATACTGGACATACTGGATAAATACGGCCAATACTGAGAAAAAGACCAGCAAAGAGAGACTACAGGCAATGCATCTGGTGGTACAAGCAAACAGACGAACAAAGAACAGGAATCTTAAAAACAACAACAACAGCAACAAACAAAAACAACAACAACAACAAACAACAACAACAAACAAACAAACAAAAACAACAACAAAAACGTAGGCTCGCGTTTCAAACGCCCGATTTCTTCAGAGACAGAGACCACTAAGTTATATTTTTAAAAAAGAAGGTTGGAATGACCAAATGAAAGATCACTTCATTCTTACCCTATTGTCAGCGGTAGCTGAAATTTATGTTTACGTATTAGATCTGCAGATTTGCATGAACACTTGGATCTGTCAGCCGTCAGTACTGGTTCAGTATTTTGTGAGAAATTTGTAAGGTAAAAACGGGAGTTATTCGTCATTGCTACAGAGAATTTGTAAAAGGCTGAAAGGTATAAATTCGCTCGCTGAAGGGTCGTTGGCTATTGCGCTGAATCAACTCGCATTTTATTTCCCGTTTAAACACTCGATTCTGTCAGTTAAGCCGTATCATATCACAGGTGATGAATTTGACGAGTGGATGTGAAATAGTTATACAGAATTTATCTTCACTTTGAATACTTAATTCAAAGACAAGTTCACGCACACACGCACGAAAGCACGCACGAAAGCACGCACACACACACACACACACACACACACACACACACACACACAGAGAGAGAGAGAGAGAGAGAGAGAGAGAGAGGGTGGGTGGGGTGGGTGTTTGGGGGACTAACGTCCTTTTCCACCACATAGGGTGATATCAAAGACGGGGCAACGATGAAAAAGCCAGCACAAATATTTGGCCCCAGCCGGGATCGAACTCACGACCCGAGCATTAGAAGTCCAAGAGAGAGAGAGAGAGAGAGAGAGTATGGAATTTCGTCAAATGGATCTTTACTTTACCACGGTGAAAGTTTTTGGTCGGCATGACAAGTGACATGTTCTGCACCATCCCCGTACCGGGGGCCGTAACGTTAACACTAGGTCACGGCCCCCGGTACGGGGATGGTTCTGCACAGCCTGTTTGGCACCACATTTCCGGTATCACAACTTGCCGCTGTTACATCTGCAAAAAGAAAATACTATATGTATGTGTGTGTGTGTGTGTGTGTGTGTGTGTGTGTGTGTGTGTGTGTGTGTGTGTGTGTGTGTGTGAGAGAGAGAGAGAGAGAGAGAGAGGTGTTGACGCGGAAACCATGGTGACGCGAACACAAAGACATTGATTTCAAGTGATACGCGGAAGAACATGGCGGCGTGCTTAGTCATACCAGGGACTGACACGCGATCAGCCGTGAAGACACCACGCTGATACACGGATTGCGTGGAGAAAACTAAACGCAATCACTCCTTCGGTTGTGTGGGAGGATTTGTGCGTGCGTGCGTGTGTGTGTGTGTGTGTGTGTGTGTGTGTGTGTGTGTGTGTGTGTGTGTGTGTGTGCAGCCCCCCCCCCTCTCTCTGTGAGCGCGTGTGTTGCGTTTCTCCTTGATCTCAGATTTTAAAATTTGCGTGCGAGAGAGAGAGAGAGAGAGAGAGAGAGAGACACAGACAGACAGACAGACAGACAGACAGACACAGACACACAGACAGACAGACAGACACAGACACAGACAGACAGACAGACAAAGACATATGTCGCAGGAAAACAGCAGTGTGAAGATTTACATGCAAATACGTCAAACGAACCATGGTCGGAAATCTTGGTTCGTATGATATTTTGAAATCCGCGTACTGTACGCCGGCGTCGTTGGCGATACGGTAGGTGGAGTCTCAATTCAACCATACTACTTCGCCCACGTTCGGAGGAAATGTAGTGCCAAACAGGCTGTGCAGAACATGTCACTTGTCACCCACATACACGCTTCCTTTCAAAGGAATCTGGAGAAACTGCATGAAAAATAAATCGCTTGACAAAGCAGAAAAAAGATCTTCAAAAAGAATAATTTGTTTTCCGCATTCTTCCTTTGAAAGACATTTCGAATTTAGAAAGTCAGTAATGAGTTTCTTTTCAAACGCAGAACTTTCTGGAAATTAGAGTTGTTCCCACTCGATTCACTATGGAATTAAATTCGGAGAAACAGAAAGCCGATTTCACAGCGTGCTGGTTTTGGAAATTGACGTCAGAAGAAATTGACACGCTCCTGTGCTCAGACTAGACAGATGAGGATTTTGCGATGAAAAGTGTACAGTTTCTTCCTGGATAACATAAAAAGCGTTTGACAGGATGCATTGCAGAATAACTCAGGCGATGGAATCGAATATCGGTGAAATTAGTCTCTTGTGACGAGACAGAAAATGAAATGAAATGAACTGAGATGAATTGATATGAAACGAAATGAATCTTTATTTTGAAAGGATTAAAAAGACGTAGGCGAAAAATGCTTGTCTCCCATCTCTCCTTTCTGTTTTAGTATGTTTCTAGAACTGCGTCACTTTCTCAGCTTTTAGCTGTCTCAGGCCAAATCGGAATGGGTGATTAGTACTATGTGCATAATCATTCAGCTCCCATTTATGTTACAAACGCATGCAGAAAACACATAACGTGTTTTAGCTGACCTTTGGTCAACGTAGTTTTTTTCATACCAAGGTCCGACTCTTTGGAATGATCTTCCAGCGTCAATCACTGAGATATGCAGACAGGTTATCCTTCAAGCAAAATGTGTGTGTGTGTGTGTGTGTGTGTGTGTGTGTGTGTGTGTGTGTGTGTGTGTGTGTGTGTGTGTGTGTGTGTGTGT
>JACVVK020000005.1:1907500-1922500 GCA_018292915.2 Batillaria attramentaria | reverse complement strand
CGGCCAAACATTCAAATTCTGCGACTGTTTTTTACGCTACTGGAGCGCTCAATGTGGTCGCCGCGTCATCGAGTACGCTTTTACTGGCTCAGTGCCAGCATTAGAGACGCTGTCACTGTCCAGGTGTCTGATGATAGATACCACGAAAGCAGCTGAAAACAATCTGTGAGCATAAAAATGATAGCATTAGCTCCTAAGCGAACATTTGGGAATACAGTTGATATCAGTGTCTGTTGTCCTTTTAGCTATCTG
The DNA here is from genome assembly GCA_018292915.2 of Batillaria attramentaria. Lineage (NCBI taxonomy): Eukaryota > Metazoa > Mollusca > Gastropoda > Batillariidae > Batillaria > Batillaria attramentaria. The sequence continues at coordinate 1,922,248 of JACVVK020000005.1, read as the reverse complement.
TTGTATGTTTCTCCTGCTATGTCGCTCTCTCGGTGCACTCGCAGAGAAGACATGGGAGACAACAGGATAGAACTCCAATACTTTATTAACAGAAGATGCGCGAAGAACAAATTCATGAAAGGAGAAGAACCCAGAACGCTGTGCAGGGAAAAAGTCTAGAATGACAGAAGGCTCTAAACAAGATTCTATAGCCCAAAATTCGGGAATGAGTTTGTTATGTCTGTTGTCCTCTTAAGCGTTTTTAATTTCAGCCTTTTGACACTCTGATCTCGACAATCAAGGTCAAAAATAACTCTCTCTACCTCTCAGCAGCCTACGGTGATAATGATACAACAAAATGATGTTTACCCGACCTGTTTGAAATAAAAACTAAACAGATCAAACAGTTTCCGAGAGGCGCACTCCAAATGTTATTGCCCGCCCTGAAAATCTCTCAAGAGAGTTATATATATAATTATGTCTGTCTGAACGTGCCGGCCAGAACGGTACAAAACGGGGGTCAGTCAAGATGGCGGAGTGCTACTTTAGTTCGACCTCTTATACGGCAATTGCTTTCAGGTTGAGTGTAGCTGCTGTATATGTTAGCATGCATGCACACGTTTTTTTTTGTTTTTTTTTTAATCTCTATGTTCGTAACGCCGCTGAGATGGAAAACTTTGAAAGCTCTAAGGTTAGGGTTACAGGGCCGTAGCAGCCCTACCGGCCACTCCGGCCATGGCCAGACCACTTTTTGGCAAAAAAAAACAAAAAAAAACTTGTCTTCATGAATACAGTCAGGAGACTTTCTGAAGCAAAAGTTCTTCCAAAATAAAGCCTCTTCATCAAAATATTTTTTAACTTGCGTTTCCCCGTTCAAACAAGTAACAAGCAATTCTTTTGTTTTCCATTGAAGTTGATGAGAACATAATGGCCAGGGACCGTACCTTTTTATTTATTTATTTTTTATGGCCGGAGCACTTTTAGGAGCTGTGCTACGGCTCTGGGTTAGATAGGGCCAGAGAGACGGATGTTTCATTTGGCCATTGCGACCGTTTCCGTGACTGTGGCTTCTGATATTAGAGAAATGATTTTTTAAACCTACGGCCCAATCCTAAACATACTAGGACTTGACTGAAAAAGTTTTTATTTTTTTATTTTTTATTTTTTAAATAGCCACCAGTGAGTGCCGTCTACAGACACTGTCACTGTGCAGGTGTCCAGTGGTGTGATGATAGATACTGTACCACGAAAACAGCGGAGAATGATCTCAGTGTGAGCATACATGGTGGGTGGGTGGGTGGTTGTTTGGGAGTGTAACGTCCACCACATAAGGGTGATACCAAAGACGGGGCAACAAGAAAAAAAAGGCCAGCACAAATATTTGGCCCCAGCCGGGATTCGAACCTGTGAGCATATAAATGACAGCATTAGCCTCTTTGAATGAATTATTCCAGGCATGTGCGTGCTCAGAGTTCAGACATGTTGCTTTACAACTTCCCCGAGAACAGTCGTCGTCAAACTCTTTTGAATCTTAAATAGCACTAGAAACACCTCCCGCCGTTTTGACTTACACCCTGTGTCACAACAACTGACTCCACCAAAACAAACCCGCTCACCTAGGTAACGTGGGTTGCGGCTCGAGCGCTCGACCGGCAGTAGCTAGGTAAGCGAGTGTTTGTCAACTAAAACTGCGTAACTTTGCATCTCTCCCGTTTGCCGACCTGACGATGTGAAATGCGACGCCTAACAGCGATCTTTACCTCAGTTACCTGCAAAAAGGGCCTAAGCGGGTGCCAAAACCCATTGCGCCGTAGGCCCTTTCTGTGACGCCTATATACGACGCCTATATGCTCTGCCACTATTATCGTCGTGCACAGAAAGGGCTGAAGCGCTCAGCAAATCTATGGCACTTAGTCTGTATTTCCCAGTGACGATAGCAGCCTAGCAGTGGAGTATAACTTTCGTCGAATATGCGTCACTGGTGACTTCGTGAAATAGGTGTGGCTAATTTTGGCCTGGGTTGTGAAGAGTGTAAACGATAGTGCAATCACGGGTTGAGCGGGAGACGCCAGGTTTTGTAAACTGAAAATTAGGTAATCTTGCAAAACTTGCTGCTATGCGAATGTTTGATACGAACGACGGTAAAGAAAGTGTAATTGTTTGATTAGTTCGAGTTACGTAATTTGTTTTAGGGAGTTTCAAAACGCAATTTCATATCTTCTTTTTTCATTTTTATGTTTATTGACCCTTTCGGGAAATTCGGTCTGCTTCCCCGGAGGGAAGCGCGTCGCGACGGTGCAGCGCACCACATACACACACACACACACACACACACACACACACACACACACACACACACACACACACACACACACACACACACACACACACACACACACACACACACACACACACACACACACACACACACACACATCGGGATATCCGATGATCATGATTCGATGATAAACATATTAGTTTATCAGAATCAAGGGCGGAGTTTATCAGCAACTCTCACAGAAACTTATCAGTTGCAACCGACGATTTTGCCCCCGGAGTCAGTGACGTCACAGTTTCAAGCATGCGCGTGTTTCCAATGACCTCACGATAAATCACTGGGTCAGTAACAACTAACAACACTAGGGCGGGGCGGCACCACCTCACTTTGAAGGGCAGTTCGGGGCGTTAGTCTTCAAACTTAAAGGGTCTTTTTCTTTTTAGTGTGTGTGTGTGTGTGTGTGTGTGTGTGTGTGTGTGTGTGTGTGTGTGTGTGTGTGTGTGTGTGAGAGAGAGAGAGAGAGAGAGAGAGAGAGAGAGAATTCGAGTAACCTAGTATTTCTTTCGAGTAATTTTTCTTTATTTTTGCCATTGCTTTTCTTTCTTCTTCTTTTCTTCTTGTATTTCCTTTTATCTTGCCATTGTAGTCTTTTTTGTTGTTGTGGCAACGGCTGATTGAAATTTAATCATTGTTTGGTTAAATCACTTCCGTTGGAAAATAAAGTTCGTTCGTTCGTTCGTTCTTCTTCTTCTGCGATCATGTCTTCAGATGGGGACTCCAGTTGTCCTCACGTATGCAGTGATCCTCTTCCCGAGCAACAAAATACAAGAGACTGCATGACCACCCGGTGTTCCAGCTCATGAACTGGCCCTCGAAGGGCAGACTGAAGAGACCAAACTTCATATTTAAGGGAATAATGCTGTTATTTTTATGCTCACAGATGGATCTCAGCACTACATGTGCTAAGTATGTACCGCAGGAAACCAGAAATATGACGAATGAGAGAAAATAATCTGGGAGTGCTTGCACCTTGCTTCACTTTAAATATTCAAACAGAATAAAAAGACAAAGGCAAGAATTATTTCCCTTAGAGTTGTCACAAGTGTTCCAATTGATCATATAGATTACCAGTCATCAGTTTACTAATTTCACCGATCGCTTTCAACGCGTAAGTGAAACTGAAGGGCCAATGATATCAGATTCCAAAGTATCCTTTACAGTATCTGTCAAACAGACAATGTTTATTGTGTATTGTGTAGGTGAAACTGAATAGCCAGTGATATCAAATTCCAAACTATCCTTTACAGTATCTGTCAAACAGACAGGAAACAATGTGTAATGTATAAATGAAACTGAACAGCCAGTGATATCAAATTCCAAACCAGTGATATCAAATTCCACTCTGTCCTCAACGGAATCTTTCAAACAGATAGGGAAGGGATTTACGGTACAAGACTATTTCGCGCCTATCCTGTGTGAAACTCTACAGACGGGCATATCACTGCGAGCCGAGTGTGTCAATATTTGGACATAGCGGCTCAATAGCGGTTTCGCAGGACAACACATAAAGTCCAAACAGGCGGTGACCGAGTTTTGGTGAAAAACAATTCGATAAAATCCACACTAGAACACTGGTCACTGTAAAAAACCTGCCGAGGACGTCATAGAGAAGCTAAAGAAAATGATAAAAACCATTGACAGAGCGCTTTTCCAGAGACATTTCTACCGTCTTTTGCAAAAACGACCCAAGCGATAATCAAATCCATGGCGCTTAAACCTTTTTTTTTTTGTTCCTGAAATTTGTGTCCGACATTTGGAAAAAGGACCTAAGTACAAATCAAATCTTTGACTCTTACACCTTTTTTTCCCCAGACGACGGTAGTAATTTGCTGTCAGCTGTGTCCGACATTTGGAAAAAGGACCTAAGTACTGATCACATCTTTGACTCTTACACCTTTTTTTTTCAGACGACGGTAGGAATTTGCTGTCATCTGCAAAAAAGGAACAAACGCTAATCCAAACCATGGTACTTCTAGGCCGTTTTTGCAGATGACAGCAGAGTTCCTTCGCGCGATCTCCTTCGTAGGTCTCTCCGTATCTACAGCTGACACGTCGCTGAACGTGTATTGACAGAACTATATACACGGCACAGGCTATATCGTTATTTATTGGTACCGACCCCAAAGACGAGTAGACCATAAATTAATTTCACTTTCAGAAGGCACTGTCGAACACGGGGCCTCGAGGGGCAGCGATTTTGGCGTGCGGGCCTCTTTTGTGTAAGGCTTCACCTCTCGTTTCTGATTCCCCCCCCCCCTCCCCCCCCTCCCCTCCCCCCCCCCCCCTCACACACACGCCTCATACACTGACTTCGTAAACGTCTTTGTCATTGTGACTCCAAATTCATTTCTCTGGCTCGCCTCACTCCTAACATCAAGGCGTTTGTTGTGCCCAATAGTACATGCGTTGCGAGCGGTGGCCCAATATTGTAAATGTGATGATGTATATAGGGTGTGGGTTGGTTGGTTGGTTGGTTTGTTGGCCACAGCGCCCAAGGGGTGGAGTCAATATTGTGAGTGATGATTGCTTTTGCAGTATAGAAAGGCCCGAAAGGAAATAGTAGATTATTATGAATGTTGGTGTGGAGTTTTGTTTGACTGACGCTGAATGAGACACAATAGCACTGAAAAAACAAAACCTTGAAAACAACACAAGACCAACAACAACAACAACAACAACGACGACGACAACAAGAGAGAGAGAGAGAGAGAGAGAGAGAGAGAGAGAGAGAGAGCATTTATCAAACCATTGCTCTCCAAATCAGCCAGATTTATTAGTGTGTTTATCCATCAATTCTGCGATCACCTGCCCATGTTTCCTTAGCAACCAACTAAACATTGAATGAGAATGGCATAGCAACTGCGCCAAACAAAACAACAACAGCAATCGGAAACCAAAAATCAAACAAACAAACAACCAAAAACCACCACCACCACCAACAACAACAACACCCCAACAAATTACAGACATCATCATCATCATCAACAACAACAACAACAACAACAACAACAACAAAACCCACAAACAACATCAATACAACCGTTTGCTCGAGTGTGTATTACGCAGCTGAAAGTTCCTTCTAGGCATGGCACAATCTTCAGTCTCGTATTCTTTGTTTCACGTTCTCTGGAACTGGTTTGGCATTCAACAAAAATCTTCGTCAACAATCGTGGTTTTGTTTTGCTACCCTGACACTTGTCGTGGTCGATCTCAGCACGATACGTATTACTGTCGTTCTGACCTGGTTAGCTTAGATTAGATGGCTTGGAGTTGTTGAAGTTGGACTTGGAATGTTCTGGCATGGAGCCGAGCGGGGAAGGAAGGGCGGGAGGCGGGGATGGGGGGGGGGGGGGGGGTCTGAGACCTACTGGGGCAAAATTTACAAAAATGGTTTCGTTTTGTGTTGTCTTTGCTTCCTTTTCGTTATATTCCAGTTGAGTACCAGATTTTATTTTGTGTGTGTTTGTTTTTAATGTTTCTTTTGCTGCTTCTTGTTGAATCTTTTCGGAAGCCACCGTGGCTTCATTCCTTAGTAGTTTTGGGGTTGTAATATCAACATTCTGATCACGTTTTGTAATCATTCAGATTAATTTTCCAAGTTTACTTTCCGGTAGACACATCCCCACTTCCCTCCCCCCCCCCCGGCCTCACTCCCCAACACCTCCGCCCTCCTTCCACAACTAAACATTAGCAACGACGATTCAGACAGGGCAAAGGACCGACCGCAATAACATTCGCATTGGACTCGAACGTTGGACCCTTTAGCGGCGAATAAACAGAACAGCCAGTCTTATCACTTCGCCACAAACCGATCCCAGCATGGCAAGGGTCAGATCACTATACAAGATCGAACTACTGAAACTAAACCCCGACACACACTTGTGCCGTGGTGTTGTACGGTGACTGTGGTTCCATATGTCAGTTCGCCCAGAGAGATAAGCGATGGGGTGCGACTCCCCGATTGGCTGCACGACAACGGTCGCGCGCGCGAAGCTTTTGAAGCCGGTAGTGTGGCCGCGGCGTTGGGGTGGTGCCTTTTTGGACAAGCCTTGCTTTATGACAGGACTAGTGCCGTGTGACCACTGATGCTTTGACAGTGCGTGCGTATATCGTGTGCGTGTGTGTGTGTGGATAGGCGGGGGGACGGACCCGTGCAAGAGAGATCATAATACCCACGGCTTGTACGCGTACGCCTCGCTTCATTCAACAGTTTGAGTTTCAAGCATGGAAGGTGCTGTTTGCGCACGGAGCCTGTTCCGCTCGGCAGAAGATCTCGGCGTAAAGAATTGACTAACGTGGTGTGAACTTTGTGTTTGGATGACGTTAACTCGTCACTTATATAACCCGCATGATCTGTCTTCGATCTTCAGCCCAGTCACTGTGTCAGTGAGCAGAACTTGTTCCGCTTTAACGTGCTGCGAACAAATCGAGCGTGACTTGTGTTTAAGGGGGGTACAGAAGACTTCTTTTAGGCAGTATACCTGTGACCCGGAGAAGAGTTCTTGACTACCGTCCGTGTCTATAGTCTTCCCGCATTGTGTGCTGTTTTGACAGCTGAACGGCAAGTCCCCAAAATGCGGCATTTCAATTCCTACTTCTACATGAGGTAAGTGTTTAAGTCGTAGTTAACTGCCGGTAGTGAAGGGTAAGCTACTTGGTGACCCCAGACAGTTAGTACGGTACCCAGACAGAGTAGAAAAAATATTTGCAGTAGCAGAAGGACATTACAACTCCCCATCAGTCGAGTCTGTCGTTGCTAAGACTTTTGTACGGGTCGCTGTATTCCGGCATGGCAATTTACCTTGAAATTTTATTTGTTATGAGACGGTTGCGCACGAACCTTTGGCATACCCTTTCTGGTAATGCTGTCGTTGAAAGAAGAATTTGCAGCAACTCGGTTTGGTTATAAAAAACAAACAAACAACAACAACAACCCCCCCCCCCCAAAAAAAAAAAAAAAAAAAACAACAACAAAAAACCCAATCACACAAACAAACAAACAACGAATTTTAAGCTGGACTTTAAAAAAAAGGAATTACCATACACAGTCAATGCTTAAGCGTCCTGACTGTTAATTCAAATCTGTCAATAAAGCAATACGTCTATTATTCAAAGAATTTCGAGCCAATCCATTTGATAAATTAAAAGGGTGGGTGGATGTTTTTTGGATTGATAAATTAAAAAGAATAATGAATATAGCACTTTATGCTATTGCAGCCAGTGTAGGCTTGCTGACTGCAAAATTCAAATACGTTAATAAACGCAGTAGTTGCAAGTTCCGTGGTTTCTAACAAACATGCACTACGGTTCTCATTAAAATGAGGATTTAAAAAAAAACTATTCTAAAAAAATACATTTTCCGTGATAGAATGTAAAGTATAGAAATTCACAAAATCTTTTGAAGTTACAGAAATCCGTCCTGTCTTCAAGAATAAAATGCTTGCAAAGGGCGTCCCTTAAGTTCCCATTATTATTATTATTATTATTATTATTATAACGTTGCTTGAAAAAAACAAAAACAAAAAACAAAACCAAAAAAAAAAAAAACTTAACGTAAACGAAATAACACTAAAAAAGTAAACTCTATAAAAATTCAGTTGCGAGAAAAAGCTTGAAATTGTGACACCAAGCTGCCTTTTTACCCCCCCCCCCCCCAAAAAAAAACAACAACAAAAAAAAACAACAAAAAAAAACACAACAACAACAACAACAAACCAACAACCGTCGCAGTGCTTACAAACATCATGTATTGAGAATTGTCACGTGTTCCAGAGAACGGTTACAAACGTCTGTTGTTGCTACATGTCGTTGTCTACCACAGTGTTTGACGTTTGACACGGTCCATTGGGATCCGATTATCACCGCTAACGTATCCAAACTTTTTTTTTCCTCCCTGACGTAAAGCTTAACAAGTGTGTGTTTTGCTAAAGGATTAATGTGGTCTACCGTCTGTGCAATGAGCGTAATAAAAACACACGCGATCAGGCGCCAGTTAGGACAAAGAGTCGACTGGATGGCGGAACGGAGACCACTCGAGTTACCTATTGTCTTTACGCGTAAAGAACCCTTTAGACCAAACCGCGACCTATGAGGAAGAGGGGGAGGGGAGAGGGGGGGATATGAAAGAGATCTGTTTGTGGGGCATACAACGTTAATTGCTACCCTACCAGGGTCCCTTATCCCCCCCCCACCCCTCCCCTTCTTCTTCACGCTCCGAACCGCCCTCTCCCCACCCCCTCCAACAACTTGGTAATTTCTTTTTTTAGTCCATTGTGCGTCCACTCTGATACACTGAAGCCAACTCAGTGGTTCTCCGATATATTCGCCTGAACCCCAACCAAGGCCAATTCAGAAACACCCTTGACTTCGGTAAGGCATTGTGGTCCGAAGAAAAGACAGTTTACCGGTTTGTTATGGCCACTGTCGATAAGTGTACCTGGCGTCTACATTAGCGGTCAGCAGGCGGTGGCTAACGACCCCGAGAGCTGCCGTACAAACGTCTACTGTGTTTTGCTTGTTCAGTACTGTTTCCGTCATCGCTGTTTGTCGTCTTGAAGGGGACGGGGGAGAGAGTAACCGAAGGTGAGTCAAATATTTTGCCCGATACTGACGGGTTTAGTGACCAAACCATGTGGCCGATCAGTGTCACACTGGAGTGTTTTAGTCCGAACAAACAGCGAACATGGTGTATTTCCGTGTTTTTCGTGCGAGATGCTGCTACAACACGCCTTTGCCCTAATTCGATTTTTCTGAAAAGTGTGTGGAGCCGGGGTGGCCGAGTGGTAGAGCGTTGGACTTCTAATGCTCGGGTCGTGAGTTCGTATCCCAGCTGCGGCCGACTATGCATGCTGGCTTTTTCATCGTTGCTCCGTCTTTGATATCACCCGTATGTGGTGGAAAAGGACGTTAAAACCCCAAACACCCACCCACCCTCTGGAACGTGTTTTGAGCTGCTCTTCGTGTTTGTTCGAACAACAACAACAACAACAACAACAAAAAACGTCTCCCGTGTGCCAAAAGCCTAAGTTTAGGTACGAGTGGCTGTGTGTTTTGAAAATTTTAATGTCTTGTCGACAGGGCGGTCAGTGGTCTAGTGGTTAAGAGACTGTGCCACCAACGCGAGAGGTCAGGTTCGAGTCCCACTCGGGGCAAAAGAATTTTTCCTTCTCGTACGTGGCACCGTTCATTCGGGCCGATCGTCGGGGTTTCTCTCCGGGTACTCCGGCTTCCTCCCCCTACCGCTCTGGAAATGTTCAGCCCACAAAATTTGAAAGAAATGCAATTCTAAATTCCGAAACTTAAATAGCTGAACTAACCCTTCGCACCATGTGATTGCTATGTGTTCATGTCCAATGCGTGTGATTCACATGAGCGTGCGTGTTGGGTTCAGTTCGCGGCGCTTTGAGCCGATTCAAGAAATTGGGTAAAGCTGTTGGGTATACCAAGCTATAAATTTTGGTAAGAGTGGCTCGGGGTGGGGGTAGTGGTGGTGGTGGGGGGGGGGGGGGGAGGCGATTCGAGGATTCTAAAACCTTGTGTCCATCAAGAGTATTTCTTTTTTTCGAAGACGGGAGCCCTCCAGGACGGTCTGTACAAATTTAACCGTGTCCACAACTCAAGATAGTTCAGTTATGTTTCTCCTGACATGGGTTAGTGACCGAGAATTTTGAGAATTCTAAAGTCTTGTGTCCACCACAACGATTTCTTTCCTAAAGACGGGAACACTCCAGCATGCAAACGTTGACCGTGTTGGGATTCGAGTACACGAAGTGGGTCAAACATTTATTTCCCGACACAAGTTAGTGACCAAGCTGTATGTTTAGGTAACAGTGTCTGGGTGACGTTTTGAGGGTTCTAAAGTCCTGTGCGCACCAGCAGGATTTCTTTTCCAAAGACGGGATTAAATCCAACACAGTCTGTTCAAATTTTGACTGTGTCGAGATTCTAATTCACAACTGAAGGTGGTTCAAATATTTTTTTCTCTCCCTGACACGAACTGTCTGGTAGAAAAGGGCGTTAAACTTCAAACAATCACACACCATTTTCTGTGAGGGGGATAAACGAAAAATATGCGTAGACGAATTTCGATGCTGCAGGCTCTCGGCGTTCTGTTCGTTGTCTGGATGCGGAAAATTCCAGTCATGCCTTCTTGATTCCAGTACCATCTCTAACAGTGTGCTAAACAAACTCCATTTCCAAGAAAAAAACGGGTTGCCCATAATGCAAATGACGTGATGTGAGCGTACACAAGTCATGCGCAGTTGCTATGTCATTCTCATTCAATGTTTTGTTGGTTGCTAAGGAAACAGGGGCAGGTGATCGCAGAATTGATGGATAAACACACTAATAAATCTGGCTGATTTGGAGAGCAATGGTTTGATAAATGGGTTCTCTCTCTCTCTCTCCCCCCCCCGTCGCTCTCTGTCTCTCCGATGAGCGCACCGCAGATGAAACTATATTTGTTTGTTTTAGGTTGAACTACACGATGCGAAATGGTTTTGTTGTTGTTGTCGTATGTGGTGGAAAAGGACGTTAACCCCGACCCCCCAAACACCCCCACCCCTGTTGTTGTTATTTGCTTTTGGCATAACCGCGATTACCTATAGACATATGAAACGCGCATGTAAATGCTTGTACACAAATCTACAAAGCTGTGTTTGGTAATCCTACCCAGTTAACTCCTAATCGTCATGTAGGAAATGGTACTTATACTTTTATAATTTTCCTTTTTTTTCAGCACACCGAAAACGCAAACGAATGATGTGTGCGGATGGGGGTGGGTGTTTGGGGTGGGATGTTTGGCAGTTGAACGCGTCCTTTTCCACCACGTATGAGTGATATCAAAGGTGGAGCAACGGGAAAAAGGCTCCAGCCGGGATTCGAACTCACGACCCAAGCATTGAAAGTCCAACCCTCTACCATTTCGCTATCCCAGCTCCCCGAATGATGTGTTGCTCTCGCCGGTACAAAAGTAGAGCCTGGTAAACTCGCGATGAGGGTGGGTGGGTGTTTAGGGGTTTAACGTCCTTGTCCACCATATACGGGTGATACCAAAGACGGGGCAACGATGAAAAAGGCCAGCACAAATATCTGGCCCCAGCCGGGATACGAACTCACGACCCGAGCATTGGAAGTCCAACGTTCTACCATTCGGCCACCACGGCTCCCCAACTCGCGATGAAGAAAATAGTCGTGAAGTCGTGATAGCCTACAGAGATGTCATCATTGGGTCGGCCAGGATGCGTCGTTCATTGACCCGACGCAACCTGCGGAGACTAAATTCGTCTCCCCTGGGGGCGCGAAAAGCACTGCGGACCGAGCGGTGTATGAAATATTCAGATCTAAATTGAAAAGCACAGCGGTGTTTCCAATGAGGCAGACCAGCGCAATTTCTGACGCTGAAACGTATCGCGTGAGATTTGTCCGTGTGTCGCGTGTACAACTCTGGCGGAAACTGGTAAATGTAGGTATAATTATGTGCTGCGCAAATCCGATGTAAAAGGATGGGTGGGTGTTTGGGAGTTTTACGTCCTTTTCCACCACGTGTGGGTGACATCAAAGAAGGGGCAACGAGAAAAAGGCCAGCACAAGTATGTAGCCGGGATTCGAACTCACGACCCGAGCATTTGGAGTTCAACGCTCTAACATTCGGCTATCCCGGCTCCCCGATTAAAAACATGCAGTTCATTTTGCAGAATCTTCAGTTTAGTATTAACCAAGAAACCAGCCACCTAATTGACCAACCAACCAAACAACCAACCAACCAAACAACCAACCAGCTAAACAACCAACCAACCAACGACAATGAAAACGTCAGCGACAGTGGCAGCGCCATCACCCGAAAACGACAACTAACCAACCAACCAAACAACCATCACACAAAACACACACACACACACACACACACACACACACACACACACACACACACACACACACACACACCTTCCTGCTTTCATTATTTTAAGGGTGCACGAGTCCCTTTGGCAGTGAGAATCGTTTATTTCAATATTTGTGTAAATTAAAAAAAATCGTTAAAAATTTCATCCGCAATCTGGCCCAGCCAGTGCAACTCGTCCTCTAAGGAATGTAATGCGTGTGAAAAGAAATATTGAAAAAAAAGCTTCTTTTTTCCCTCGATATTTGTAGAATGCCCCCTTTTCTTTCCCAGTCTCGGCTAGCAAGCCTCAAACCAACATTGCCTCTGGCTAGTATCACGTGTTCGACCTTCGAGAAAGAACATTTCACGAGCACCCATATTGTCTCACCTCTTGCCGTTTGGCAGAAAGAAAGAAAGAAAAAAGCGCCGACAAATGCTGACCGTTGTGCAGAGAACGTTGCCAGGCAACCGCCCCCAACAAACTGAGCGGCAGCTTGTAGCGCTGAAAGTGACAAGATGTGTGTGACACAGACAATCGTGGCCAGTGTTTGCTGTGGAGAATATGGGGTGTTCTTTGGTTAATTACGTTCAGTGCTTTTGCTGCCTGTCAGTTGGAGGTTAGCAAACAGACACATTCTGGACTGGGACGAAAAGGCGTATTGGGTTCAGTGTTCGATTCCGTTGCTGTTGTTTCCAGGCAGTGTCCAGGCATGGTTTCTCTAAAAGGTTTCCCTAACGCGTGGCAGTTTCCCATCAAAGCCTGTTGCCACTGGAACATTCCCTGTTAGGTTCGATGTTCGTATCGGTAGCTGTTCCCGGGCTGTTTCCAAGGCACGGTTTCCGTAGAAGCTGTTCCATAGTACGGTGGCAGTTTCCCCATCAAAGTCTGTTGCCACTGGAACATTCCCTGTTAGGTTCGATGTTCGTATCGGTAGCTGTTCCCGGGCTGTTTCCAAGGCACGGTTTCCGTAGGAGCTGTTCCATAGTACGGTGGCAGTTTCCCATCAAAGTCTGTTGCCACTGGAACATTCCCTGTTAGGTTCGATGTTCGTATCGGTAGCTGTTTCCGGGTAGTTTCCAAGGCACGGTTCCCCTAGGAGCTGTTCCATAGTGTGTGGCAGTTTCCTGTCGCCCGGCGGGTCTCTTCCAGCTGGAGCATTCCTCGTTGAGTTCGGAATTCGGTGCGGTTGCTGTTTCCGGGCAGTTTCCGTAAAAGCTGTTCCGTGATGCGTACGGCAGATTCCCATCGAACTCTGCTTGTTCCCTCTAGATCATTTTCTGTCGGTCCGATGCTCGGCCCAGTCGCTGTTTTCGGGTAATTTCCATACAAGCTGTTCCTTAGTGCGTATGACAGATTCCCACCGAACTCTATTCCCTCTAGATCATTCTGTGTTGGTCCGATGCTGGGCCCAGTCGCTGTTTCCGGGTAGTTTCCAGAGAAGCTGTTCCGTAAAGGGCATTGCAGTTTCCGATCAAAGGCTGGTCCACTGTCCAGAGCATTCACTGCTCGGGTCGTGAGTTCGATCCCGGCTGGGGCCAAATATTTGTGCTGGCTTTTTCATCGTTGCCCCGTCTTTGATATCACCCTATGTGGTGGAAAAGGACGTTGAACCCCCAAACACCCACCCACCCACCCATCCAGAGCATTCACTACCTGCCGAGTTTGATGTTCGGTTCGGTTACTGTGCCTGGGCGGTTCAAGTTCCACAGACGCTTTTCCCTAGTGCATGGAAGTTCCCCTTCGAAGCCTGTTCCCAGTGGAACATTGCTGACAAACACCGCCCTCACACAGCGTTTGTCCCTTTTTTTTTTTCTTTTTTTTTTTTTTTTTTTGCTTCAATAACTTATGCCTGTTTCTTCGATAAAATACCTCTGGTCATATTTCTTTATATTTCCTCTGTTTCATTTTCGTAGATGTTTCCCCGTACTCTGGTGGCTGGGGCCAAATATTTGTGCTGGCTTTCTTCATCGTTGCCCCGTCTTTGATATCACCCGTATGTGGTGGAAAAGGACGTTAAATCCCCAAACACCCAAACACTCACCCACTCCCCTACTCTGGCATATTTTGATTGTAGAACCATTAACTAATTCGTCCGTTCATTTCGTTGATTGATGACATCTGTTAATTATTCGACCATGAAGAGCACTATATTGAATGCTCATGAACGTTTACCTAGCTGTGGGCATGAGTTTTACATTTCCGAGGTTGAGGGTGACGGGGAGTTGAGGAGAGAGAACGGAAGGTGGTGTGTGTGTGTGTGTGTGTGTGTGTGTGTGTGTGTGTGTGTGTGTGTGGAAGGGGAGGAGGGGGTGGGGAGAGGACATGAAGCAGACACAGCACACCACAGCAGCACTCCTGTCAGTCTGTACAAAATGCGTCATGTACAAACGAAGCGGGGAGCGGGGATAGCCGAATGGTAGAGCGTTGGACCTTCAACGCTCGGGTCGTGAGTTCGAATCGAAGCTCAGTGGGGCCAAATATATTGTTCTGGCCTTTTTTTTTCTCTTTGCCTCGTATTTGATATCACCCTATACGTGGTGGAAAAGGACG
>JACVVK020000005.1:1900000-1902500 GCA_018292915.2 Batillaria attramentaria | reverse complement strand
TGGTTGCGGACTGAGGACCAGCTAGACGGCGCTGATTGGTGGCTATTTTTAGAAAGATTTGTCGAGTCTCAGTCTGTGACCGGAACGGTTAGGCCGTAGACTCAGTGACAGTCGTATTTCTCTAGTTCTAGAAGCCACAGGGTCATGAAAACGGTCGCGATGGTCAAATGAAACATCCTTGTATCTGGCCAAACATTGGCAAACAACATCAGGGCTTCGAAAGAGGCAGTTTTCCATCTTCCAACTGGCGTGACGAACATAGAGGCTTCAACTGTTTTTTCTTTCGTTGTCCTTAGAGCCTGTTTTGACTTTCAGCTTTTTCGTATGTAAAACTCGAGGTTAATTTAACCCACGGCTACGGACCTAACCCAGAGTAGGACAAAAGAAACCCAAAAGCAAAATTAAGTAAGAAAGGAAGCGAAGAAAGGAAGGGAAAAAAAAAACCCTTCTGTAACGGCTTAGGCACCTTGCTGGAATGGGCCCGCTTCCTGATTTAAAACAAAAAACAACAGAAAATTTAACCCTAGAGCTAAATTTAGTTTAGTTCGAAGTTAGACTCTAACCCAGGGCTAAACTCCCTAACCCCGACATTTACATGCGGGCCCTCATCTTGAAAAATACGAATCACTGATTTGATATGTAATATAATAGTAATAATAATAATGATAATAAATTAATTCATTACTGAATACATACTTCCGAAAGGTTTCGACATTTATTCAAGACATGCGTTGTAAATGTTTTTTTACGGGCAGATAACCAAGCTCTAGCGTGGCAGATCTTTCACTGTCAGTGCCTGTGATGGGTGCAGGTGGGCCGCCGATACGATAAGACAAATCGCTACTCGTGCAAACGTTTTATACGCTCTCGAGATGCCGGGTGTAAATGTGATTTTGATACAAGCGAACCCTTCCGATAACCTGTCGCCACTTCACCCACACCCTCCCCTCGTTCTGTTTTCACTTGACTTCTGGAGCAACACTTGTTTGCTGGGGATAGGTCGGTGATGGGTTTTTGAGACTTTTCCGATGTCTGTCTGAAGAGTAGGCCAATGTAGGTGTTTGACTCAGCAAAAAAGTAAACTAGACCTTTTTTTCCCTCCATATTTTCTGAAGTGTTTTTACCCCTGCAGAGAAAGAAATATGAAAAACAAAAATTTTATTTAATATGCTTAAGAGTTTTTTTTTTTGGAAGGGTCTGTTGTTGTGGATATGTTTCTGTCCTAATTGCTTTCTAGACATTACGATTTGTTTCGATCCGTTTTTCATATTTTGTGAAGTGTTTTCGGTCTCCACCTAGAAAAAAATATGAAAATTTTCTGTTCAAGAGGTTTTTGAAGGGTCTCTTGTAAATATACTTGGGCCTTACCTTTTCTTACAAAGAGAAAAAAATACAATTGATCATGGTCCCGGTTATATCTGATCAGATCTTGAGGAGGGTGCGTTGGTCATAGCATAGGGCCACTTTTTAGTGTTGTTGTTGCTCAGGGTTGCAAAACCAAGGGCAGCTACAACAAGCTACAGGAAACACGACACACGCCAAACATGTTTTCGTTCGCGCAGTACGGAATTTAAAAAAATAAACAGTCTGCTGAAATCTCAAAGTTTGTGCAAGGTTCATGCCAGCTTTTCAAACCTGCAATATACACTGCCCGCGCCACACCTATGTTTTTGTATGAGTCTGTTTGTGTCGAGAAAGTAGAAACAAAGACGAATGGATCCATCCCATAAAGTTGTTTCTCTAAATTTTCATGGCTGTCGTTTGCCCACGTTTTATTACGTGTCCGCAAATTTCATTGACTAACTTCGTAATGCGAAAAGCATTTGATAAGCTTTCACTTGATATTATGGTATTTATTAGAACTGGTTTAACGTTTTACGTATTAGAATTGTTTCAAACAATCAAGCATTTGCTGAGGAACCTATGAAGTGATAGGTTATCTTTCGCGTGAAAGCACATCAAAAGAATATCTCACACACACACACACACACACACACACACACACACACACACACACACACACACACACACACATCCCCTCCCTCCTCCATCTCCGGCCGCCACCCTTCCCTCCGGCGCCGTAAACTATAAACACTGTGATAAGGAGACCGACTTGTTATTGCGTTGGCACGAGTCGTGTTTATGTGTTTCCAGGTGACTTTGTCCCTTCAATCAGCTGTTCCATTGTTCGTCCACCCTCCCGCCCTAGCCGGCCGCGGCTGGAGTGTTTAAATTTCCCTCCCCGCTAAAATTATGAGGCCTCTTTTTTTCTTTTTCTGTGTCACAGAAATCGACAGAAGGAAACTCAGAAACACCCGCGCGGCGCGTTGTGGCAAATCTTTATGGGATAAATATTCGGTTTCCGCGGTCAAGGTTCCGTTTGAAGTGTATTTGGCACGGCCGGGCTGCCATTCGGTAACTCGGCTCGGTCCTTGAACGGTCGTCCATTAGTGTCAAAAACCGATAACTGTATCAGAAAGGTTACTCGATAGGATTGTGA
>JACVVK020000005.1:1887500-1895000 GCA_018292915.2 Batillaria attramentaria | reverse complement strand
GATGGTTGAAGTCTATTGAAGCTGGCCCGAATTATGTGTGTGTGTGTGTAGGGGGGGGGGGGGGGGGCTGTCTGCGTACAATTTCTGTATCCAGTGTACCGATACTCTGAACAGCTCTTTGTGTAATCTTCTAGGTATTGTGCATTAGAGGCTAGCTGCTTGAAAGAGCAAGATTTTTCATCGGAGCGATAGGGTGACTTAAACCCCGCTGTAAAGTCATCGTCGCGGATAGTGACGACATCTTGGATTCTGTTGTTGGTAAATCGACTACAACTCTGAACAGAGAATTCTCTCCCAAGGATTTTTGGCGCCACCCAGCCTTTTTTTTTCCAGAACCTACTGCTGCGATTTAGAAAATTTCAAAATAGTTTGACGGTTTATTCTGTACTGTAAAACTACAAAATAGTCCCTGTTTTGTGTCAGATTTCTTGCCCGTTTTCTTGAATTTCCTTCCGCGTGTCCGTGGATATTGCGCAAGCCATTTATTTAAAGTTCCATTGACGCATTATACAATGGATAAAAAAAACCCTGATGATTCCGGTGATGGCGGAAATAGGTAGTCGGAGTTTTGATGACAAGACCGTACGTCAAGTGAATTGTCAGCTCGGATGTTCTTGTCATGAAAAAACAATTTCGACGAGGAAGTATCATCATCATCATCATCATCATCATCAATCACAGCAACAACAACATCGTCATCAACATCATCAGCAACAGCAATAACAACAGCAATGATATCAACGTCGTCGTCGTCGTCATCATCATCATCATCATCATCATCATCATCATCATCATCATCATCATCATCAACGTGTTCATGTTGAGAGTGACGAGCTGAAAGTTTCATTTGTTTTCTTTCTTCGATTGTTTCGCCGTGAGTGTTTTATTTTTATTGGCTCGAGTTTCAGGCAGAGAGCATGTCAATAGCGTAGTTTATTTACATGCTCTCTGTTTCAGGTCACAAACCCTCAAATTAGCGTGCCAGCGACTGCAGATAACAGTGCCACAGTATTGACAGCTGGCCTTGACGCACTGGCGTCAGGAGAAATGTTACACCTTTGCTGGCGTCAGTTTATCTGCGTGATTTTTTTTCCGCCCGCTAGCTCTAGATAAGCTGTTTATTGTCCCCGACTCCGTTGTGTTTTTTTATGTTTTGTTTTATTATTGTCTCTTAAAGGCTCGACGTCTGGCATTTTTAAACTCAGAAATCATTCGGAGCAAGTTTAGTGTCTAGCATTGGAACATTCAGACACGTGCTCAAAGTAGAATCTCAAACGGGCTGGCTTTGAGATGACAGAAGCCGAAACGCACGGCGTCTTCCACCGTCTCAGTTGTAACACGTGTGACTAGGAGGGCTTCGGGTCGTTGAAGTTCTCCACGGCCGTTCGAACGGCCAGCAAATGTTAGTGTGTTGCATTTAGAACTCCAACAACCGTAAGAGAGCATTTCTAGTGTACAGGCGCACTCAGGTGCACAACTGAACAAACAAACAAACAAACAAACAAACAAACAAACAAACAAACAAACAAACAAACAAACAAACAAGGGGCCTTCTGTAAAGCCGAGAAATGTCGGATATGGGCCTTTAACACAGTTTGACGCCAACCTCATTAGCATGCGTGTGTTATGAGATTGTCAGATAATGAGAGTTATTTCATTGTCAGACTCATTTGCATGCTTCTGGCTTATGATTTAAAAAAAAATTCACCGAGGGTGGTTGCCGCATGAATGCCATCGGATGTCGCAGACTTCTAGCAAAATATTTTTTGACAGGAATGTGACACTTGGCGTGTTTCTGTGAAGTATTGAACACGACAAACATCAACCCGAGAACTTTGTGGATTATCGTCTCATCTTCATTCGCGTCGTATCGCGTTCTGTTTTAACATTCAGATAAGAGAGGAGGGCGATACGCAAAAATCTTGACGTGCATTCTGTGTAAGATTATTGTGGTATGCACTCAGAGGAACCGGATAGTTTGGTAGATACGCTACAACTGATTACACTGACATATATTGAAATGGTAATTGGTACCTGCTGGCTAGACTGAGGTATTAAGTGTCTAGCTGCAACGGCGTTCGCACAAGTATTTGTTTTCTTGTTGGTGCACTTTTCTCACGGTGCATTTTTTTTTTTTTTTTTTTTGTGCTGCCACAATTCTTTGCCGGCTCCAGTGGTGTTCCTCCCTGGTAATGGGTGGAATCCACGGAAGGCTCGGAAACTGGGGCATTTTTAAATATATTTTATTATGTATGATGATGGTGATGTGGATGATGGTAAGATGATGCTATGGAGGTCTCACGGTGCATTTTTTGGCTAGCCCGGTGTTTCAGGCGGGATGAGCTCATCAAAGAGACTGACTGCAGGGATGTCTTGGTTCACGCAGGAATGACCCCGGGGACAAATCAGTGTAAATGACAGAATACATCATGTTGAAACGCTGTAGAAGTCGTACTGTGCCTTCAAAAACTGTGACAAATGAACAAAGAAACTGGATTTCGCTTGGGTTTCACCGGTCTCCTTAGGGATGTGGGGGGTAGGGGTCAGGGTGAGGGGGGAGGAAAGGAGTATGGAGAGGCGGGGTGGGGCTTGCGGGGGGCGGGGGGGGGGGGGTGGCGGGGGCGTTTAGGAGAAAGGGGTAATGGGAGCAAGAGATCCTGTCAACAACAACATCGAGGGAGGTTGTTATGGTCTGCGCTATACCCCCACGTTGTTAATTACGTGCTGCTGAATACATCCTTGAGGCAAAATAAGCAACATCTGTTGCCAAAAGCGTCTCAGTTTCCTGTTTAGAATTCTACGGATCGAACGCAAACGCGAATCAACTTGTATCATCCTGACTTGTGGTAATCAGCGTACCTATTCTTAGTGGCCAAATCATAATTGCAAAAACAAATCCAATGTATTATTATTGTCAGGATGGGTAGATGAGGCGATATTCTAGAGCAGCTTGTGGGTGGTTTTGTTTGTTTGCTCGTTGCTAGGTAACGACCCACTTCATCTTCTGTTCGCTTTTCACACAATGCATACCGTGTACTTGGTCCGTGGAATGCTGTTTTAAGTTATTCTGCTTTTTTTGTTCTATTTCTATGTTTCATTTCTGTGGTATCCGATTTCTTTGCTCTTTGTGATTTAGGTTATTTTGTTATTTGCTTATTGTCTCGTCAGTCGTGGGACCCGGCTGGGACCAAATATTTGTGCTGGCCTTTTTCTCGTTGCCCCGTCTGTGATTTTACCCATACGTGGTAAAAAAAAAATCGCCTTATTTGGCCTTCCTGTAAAGTCACTGCCGTCGTGAGGGTGTGGGGGAGGGGGAAGGGGAGGGGGGGGGGGGGGGGGGCCTGCCAGTTTGGATTGTGTGTTGTAAATCAGTGTAGAAGATTGACTGCCGTGGGTAGGATTATGTGATGCCATTAACCATTTCCGTTTCCTTCAAATTTGTTTTGCGGCCAGACTACTGCTATCATTTCAAAGATTCTTTTGTGGGTTGCTTGTGCGTTCGTGCTTGCATTTGGAACTACGGCTGCAAGATAAATGACTGTAATGACTCCGTGTTCCCTTTGAAAGGCCCTCACATATTTAAAAGAATCCTCCCTCTGTCGACTTGAATAGTTCGAACATAACTCAAGCCCTTTTACATTCCTGATTGCTATCTGCTGACAGCTGTTAGGTCGTCCTTCGCTTGAAATGTACAATCATTGTAATCTCCCTCCAGGGCTAAACGAGACCACATCATAGAATGGTTTGTGTGTGTCTCCTCGTTGCTTGGTAACGGAACCGCTTAATGATTTGTTTCCAATGAGACCTTTTTAATCTGGATGAAGTCTTCACAATGTGATGGGTGTTTTCATCGGTGAATTAATTAGCCATGTGTTGTAATGTTGAAGATGCTTGGGTCTAACATGTATTGTATTGTATTGTATTGTATTGTATTGTATTGTATTGAAAGTAGTTTATTATTTGGCTTGGGAAGTATCTCTTGCTGTGTGTGTGTGTGTGTGTGTGTGTGTGTGTGTGTGAGTGGGAGAGAGAGAGAGAGAGAAAGAGAGAGAGCCTCGGGGGGGGGGGGGGGGGGAGAGTGCCCGCGCTTTGAAGGAAGGATGGGGTGGGGGAGGCGGTATATACTTGCGTTGACTGCTTCGCTCTTGTCAGGTGGGTCTGTGTAGGGGGAGGGGGGGGGGGGTCCGCGTGCTTTTCCAACACAGAAGGGTGGCACGTAGACGAAGGAACGAGGCCGCTGCTGGTCGTGAATCGTACTCACGACGGCAGGACCCGAACACTGATTGACAGTGTAACACAGCTAACGCCAGCAAAAACGTAGCTAACAACACTGCGGTGAGCGAGACACGGCGACTGATGTGTGTACACCAAGACGATTTCAGCAACAACACAGACCGAAACGCCGGAAAAAGAAGACGACTAGAAATAGGTAACACCGGAGACATGCATAACATCTGATGACACGGTAAACTGGCCCTAATAAACAGCGCTAGCGTCGATCAATACTTACAAATGATGCAAACGACTAAATCACATTCTCCCCTGTACTCACAACTACACCTGGCTGAAAGTGGACAGCGTCTGTGCAGAAGGTATCAAAGTAACGTATTTACGCGTAAGAGTAGTCATTGGTTGCAGTGCGGATACGTAGCGAAGTGGCGTACTTATGCGCGAGGGGTCATAAGGCAGTTGCCAGTGATAGTTGTGGGGATATGAAGCGAGGTAACTTACTTATGCGCCGGAGTTTAGACCGGAAGTGGTCAACGGCTGACATGGGCTTATGTGATGTATTTTTGGGGTGGAGCTCAACCGGAAGTGTCCGGTGGCTGCGGTGGAGATACATAGCGAGATGACATAATAGTGTGGCGGGGTTCAAACCGGAAGTGGTCATTGGCTGCGGTGGAGATATGTAGCGAGGTGACGTATTCGTGCGGCGGGGTTCAAACCGGAAGTGGTCAGTGTCTGCGGTGGAGATATGTAGCGAGGTGACGTATTCGTACGGCGGGGTTCAAACCGGAAGTGGTCAGTGGCTGCGGTGGAGATATGTATCGAGGTGACGGATTCGTGCGGCGGGGTTCAAACCGGAAGTGGTCAGTGGCTGCGGTGGAGATATTGTAACGAGGTGACGGATTCGTGCGGCGGGGTTCAAACCGGAAGTGGTCAGTGGCTGCGTTGGAGATATTGTAACGAGGTGACGGATTCGTGCGGCGGGGTTCAAACCGGAAGTGGTCAGTGGCTGCGGTGGAGATATGTAGCGAGGTGACCCACTCGTGCGGCGGGGTTCAAACCGGAAGGGGTCAGTGGCTGCGGTGGAGATATATAGCGAGGTGACCCACTCATGCGGCGGGGTTTAAACCGGAAGTGGTTAGTGGCTGCGGTGGAGATATCTTGTGAGATGACGTACTCATGCGACGGAGGTCAAACAGGAAGTGGTCACTGGCTGCGGTGGAATATGACGTAATAGCTTATGAGCCGGTGAGTGGTCATCAAGTTGTCCGCGGCGGGTGTAGGGTGGCGGATCGCCTGAGTAGTGCTTACCGGTGTGTGTCTGTGCGGGTAGACGTTGCAGATGATATGAATGTGACGTGTATCTGTGAGCTGACTTACGGTGCAGATCTTACTAATTTTTGGAGGTTTTTGCAGTGCAAACCGCCGTGTTTAACTTTGAGAACCTCCTCGTTCCTCCTCCTCTCTTTCTCTCTCTCTTTTTCCACTGTGCCCCCCCCCCCCCCCCCACTGCATTGTCTTCACAATTTGCAAATTGAACGTGTGTGTGTGTGTGTGTGTGTGTGTGTGTGTGTGTGTGTTGTCCGCAGCAGGGCAAAGTTACCACAAATTATTTCTAGAGACTGTTGTTTATGTGTCCGTTTGCATGACACATGCCTAGCTAAGCGTTACCGCTAAGTTTTGAGTGTCCTTGATTTAGACCATGCTTTTCAGCTTTTGGTCCCCCCCCCCCCCCCAATTAAAGGCTAACATGTTTTAGATATTTCTTTCCACCATTATTTACATTTTTATTACCCAGCCCCAACTCCTAACCCTAAATCTCGGACTTTTAACCCTAAACCTCATTCAGATTGGGTTGCAAGCCGTAAACATCCTTCAGCCTACGTTACTAATCCTAAACTAACCCTAATCCTTTGTCATAATTATTGCTAGAGTTAGCCTTGTTTTCGGTAGTTTTCGGTAATTAGTAGGGCCCGTGTGTGTCTCTCTATCCGAGTCTATGGCTTGCATTAATTTTATTTATTTACAATTATTTATTTACTTAAGGTTCTTTGCTGTTCCTAATTGTTGCTTTACGTCAGTAATCCCTGTGCTTCATTGTAATCTCTGTGAGACTCAGTAGCGATGTCATTGGCGAGCATGGATAAGGTCTTCCATTTTTTTTTTCAAAACATGTGTATTTTGAGCAAACTCCGTATCCAGGAAAAATATAAATCAGTGTCTTCGGACGAAGAGGACAGTCAGTTTTGCATCGTTGGCTGGAAGCTACAAAAAGATTTCATGGCTGCAACACTTTCGAACCCTTAAGACAGAATTTCACTGAAGGTTAGATGTAAGGAATGTTCTGTTACCGTTGAATGCACTACAGTTAAAAGGTCGAGACCGTACGACTTCTTCGAGCAGCTGACCCCAGACCGTGGTCCCCGCTGAGAGAAAGGAAGAAGGATAATCCCGTACAAGTGGCCATGGCTTATCTCTTGACTGCGTCATGCAGTCAAATTGCGTCACGGCTCTTGCGCATGGGCACTGCATGGGTCTCCAGCACAGATCTGGGGCTCTGCGGTTTCTAACGGTAGAAACGGTGTATATGCGGCAGCGTTAGTCACGGGTGTTAAGCAAAATGGAGGTATGTGTACACTTCCGGTGCTGTTGCGATTCAAATATTTTGGCGAAGATTTCTCACATCTAAATAGAAAAATAAATAAATAAATGATAAATAATAATAATAATAGATACTTATATAGGCGCTTATTCTCAGTAAGCTCTAAGCGCGTATAAGGCTAAAAGGACTTTAAAAACAAACAAAAACAACAACAACAACAACAACCCGAACGAACGAACGAACGAAACTTTATTTCACAAGGATAAAACATTAGGTGCGCAGACCTTTTTTAGATCTTGTCCTTGTTAAACTACATGTATAAAAACTAGGAAAACTGCAACTATTTCAATTCAATTCAATTCAATTCAATTCAATTCAATATACACTGTAACTTTATTGTCTGTCGATGGCAGAAAATTTTCTTCTGGCTCACACACACACACACACACACACACACACACACACACACACACACACACACACACACACACACACACACACACACACACACATTAATTTATCTTAGACATATAAATCCATACATATTAAACACAGATCCTAAAGTAATGTGTGATGTCCAAGTCTAATACTATGCAACTAAACTGAGAAATCTAAACTAAAAGATGGCAAGGGCATAGCGGACATGACACATTTGTAATTTCTTAAAACAC
>JACVVK020000005.1:1872500-1882500 GCA_018292915.2 Batillaria attramentaria | reverse complement strand
ATTTGAAGTCACCCGTGCGATATCAGCCAATGTCACCTCTCTTTGTGATCGATGTGATCTGGCAGCAAATATAACAGTGCCGTGTGTCAGACAGGCCAGCCGTATTGAAGGCGGCATGCGAAGAGTGCCGTTATTATACAAAATCTGCTTATACAACGAGGGGTATATAGATAGATATTATACAAGGGGTGGTGGGATATAGGGTGGCCGGGTTACAAGTCACACTATGGGTGCGCTATATCAGAAAGTACAGAGCGTGCAGCAATCTGTCGGCTTCCGTTCAGTCAAGTTCACTGTAAGGTCAGATGTCAGGCACAGTTGTTTATTTTGTGAATTTGAACACACAGAATCCCCAGAACAGTATTAATATGATGTCAGAAACGAAGTAAATAAGAATCGTTGCGTCCCCCCCCCTCCGCCCGCCCCCTTCCACTTTTTTTAACACAAGAGTCATATCAAATTAAGACACTTTTTTTTCACCCTGCTTATACACTGCTCCGTTACGACAGTTACGCCGCTTTCCCGACGTCAGCTGTTTGTAGTGACTGATTAATGCTGAGTTTTACTTTCAAGGGCCCACATATACAACTCACGGCTACGGGCCTAACCCAGAATAGGACAAAAGAATCCCCCAAACAAAATTAAACAAAAAAGGAACCGAAGAAAGGTATTCTTCGTAGAAAAAAATCCTTCTCCAACGGCTTAGGCACCATGGTGGAATGGACCCGCTTCCTGGTTAAACAACAACAACAACAATAAAAAAAAAACACCACAAACAAACAACAACAAAAACAAACAAACAGAAAATTTAACCCTAGACTGAGCTAGTTTAGTTCGAGGTTAGACTTTAACCCGGGGCTAAAATATCTAACCTCAACTTTTACATGCGGGCCCCTCTCTCTCTCTAACGGTATATGCAGCGACAGGGCAAGAGATTTGTATAGGCCTGGTGCTGAGGAACATTAGTAATCCTATTGATTCCTCAGTGACGCGCGTCAGTTGACAATTGCCGACTTTGTGATCTTGCTACTGTGGCCTTCGCGTTCCGGTCGTTTCCCTCAATACCGAAACAACCACCCAAAACACGAACCGCGTTACACAACGCTGTGACTCGATTTCAGCTGTCCTGTCAGTCAGTTTTTGTGTTAGTGTAGTGCCGGTCCTCTTTCTCGCTCAGTTCCATCCGCGCCGCTTCTCTAGTTCGGATACATTTGGTATCACGTTTCGCTGCATTGAGGTTAAGGTCCCTGGAAAACACGGGACAAAGCGAGGGAATAAGCCTAATGGAATTGTTACCGCAGGGTCCCCGCTGCGCTTATTGATTGTTGTCGAGGGCCAGTTTACATCACGTGATGCCGCCGTCACCCTGGATATGACCTTTGCTACCGACAATGAAAGCAATGCCGCACCGCGCACTTGCTTATCGTGGCGCATTGACAATGTAGATCTGAAAGAAAATGAACTTCACTAAAATTCTGTCAACAAAGGGCGTACACGCTTGAAATTGTAAATAAAGGTTTGTGATTAGATTGATCTTTCCAAAGTGTCCAGTGTGTTTGCTTCCATTTTGATCCAACTAATCGAATGGCGTTGCGGATAAATACAAATCACAATATTCAACATGGCGGCATGGAATGCATAGTGGATCCCTGTCTTGTGAAACCTTCAGCGATAAACATTTGCGAAGTGCTGTGTATGTGTGTATTTTAAAGGACAGACCCTTATAGGGTCACAAACGAACCGTCCACTCCTTGTGTTATACTGTGTCATTATTCCCAGAAAGGATTTTGTTCAGGAAAGAAAGTTTCATGCGGTGCGAATCGTGCGTGGTTAAGTGGGATTTCGTGGCGCTGAGGGCAGGGGTTGTTTTGTGAAACCCGAGTCATCGTATCTTCACAGCTGTGTGACATTCAGGCAGTGCAAGCATTCTCATGTGTTGTTCCTCTTTTAAAACTGGAAACAAATCGGGCTTGAACCAAACGACAGCTGTGCGGCTTTTTTGTTGTGGTGTTCGAAATACCTGATCAAAAATTGAGCCCGAAGCGAGGTGCGTTCATATTAGAGATCCAACGAAAACATACAATACTGAAAATATCATTTTTGTGAAATATTCAAGTGGCTGGGCACGTAACAAAGTAGTTGTGTGTGGGAGATTAATAATGATAGGCTTTATGTTGTGGTCCCAAGTTATTGATATTATGAAAAGTTTATGTATACATACACAAGTGCGAGTCAGGTTAGATAGTATGAAACATTTTCTCAGTCTGTACAAAATCACTTGATGTGATGAACAGAAAATTACCCCATGTATTCCATTACACTGAGTTTCAGAGACAATTTTAAAGATAATAAAGAGATCAAGTAAGTGAAGTTATTCTGTCATGTGTACACTTGTAAGCACTACACTTTATATTATTATATATCCTGGGTGAAACAGCTCCAGTGGTGTTAATTAACAGCAAATGAATTTATGGTCATCGTTTATTTTTCTGTCTCCAGTCCTCGAAAGGACACGCACCCTGGACACGTAGCGAACGGGGGCGTGGCACCGACTGGTGGTGGAGGAGGAGACCGTGTTGACAGAATGGAGAAGTACGAAAAAATCGGCAAGATTGGAGAGGGGTCTTACGGTGTGGTGTTCAAATGTCGCAACAAAGACACACAACAGCTTGTTGCCATCAAGAAATTTGTGGAGTCGGAGGATGATCCTCTTATAAAGAAGATCGCCATGCGAGAAATTCGCATGCTAAAGGTTTGTAATTTGTTTGTTTGTTTGTTTGTTTGTTTGTTTTGTCTTGTGATTCTGTTTTTTATGTTCGTGGCACTCATCAGCATGTCCTTTGTTGAAGTACAGTGTCCCCACCTCTCAGTTGTTGTTTTCTTGTTTGTTTGTTTTTTGGAGGCGGGTGTGTACGGCACCGGCTTTGCTTGTCTAGAACATCTTTGGATTGAGCGCAAAGAAATACACTCTGGTATGATTGCATTTATCTCAGTGGAGAAAGCTGACCACAAATTGTGGGTCATGAATTGCTCGGAAAATGTGTCATGGGAAAACAATGCATGTGGTCAGAGAATACACAGTCACTGAGCTGGTACCGGTAAACAGCAAGCAAGCCCAGTCATTCCAGTAATAGTCCTGATTAGGTAAGTGGCTGCGTGTTTCATCACACAGTTATGCCTGATGTTCCGTTACGACAACTGGTTACACCAAGGTGATTAAGTGTACACCCATCAGCTAACCAGGAAACAAATTGAAGTGTGACATTAATAATAATAATAATAATAGTATTGTATAGGCGCTTTTCCCAATTGCATGAATCGACTCAAAGCGCCGCGAACTGAACCCAACACGCACGCTCACGTGAATCACACGCATCCTCTCACATACTGGACACAAACACATTACAATCACGTGGTGCGAAGGGTCAGCTCAGCTATTTAAATTTTGGAATTTAGAATTGCATTTATTTTTTTCAAATTTGGTGGGCAACGATAAAAAAGACAGCACAAACATTTGGCCCCAGTCGGGATACGAACTCACGGCCCGAGCATTAGAAGTCCAAACCTCTACCATTTGACCATCCTGGCTTCCCCGAATTTTGGAGGGACGGTGGTGACCTTTTCATCATGAAGCTTAAAACAGTACCCAGTGACTTCAGCCATGTTTTCGCATGCCTCATCACATATCACTAATAATAATGAGTAGCTCTTACCAGCATAATACACGAAGGTTCAAACTTCACGTTTTCCAGGATCATGAGAATGTTTATTTTCTTTGAATGTGAACATGAGAATGTTTATTTAAAACTTATTGTCTTTTGCAGCAATTGAAACACCCAAACCTCGTACGACTGATAGAAGTGTTCCGACGAAAGAAACGTCTTCACCTAGTCTTCGACTACGTAGATCACACACTCCTCAATGAGCTCGACAGACATCCGAGAGGGTGAGTTTCCTATCTGTCAGTTACAATACAAATGTCAAATCTTTATTGTCCAGTTTAGGGCACCAGGAAATTGTCTTTGGTTACTTGTTCTGATAATAAGATCAGTAATGAAGAAGTACATTTGAATACTGATTTATCAAACAAACAAACAAACCTGATGGAATTCAATTCCACAAAATGTGGTCATTAGTAGTAGTAGCAGTAGTGGTAGTTGTATAAATTTACCGGTAGTTTTCTTGAGACATAACTTACAAAAGCTGCTGGTTTTGGTTGAAACAAATGAAAGTCTGACTGAAGTTTTATTTAATTTTAAAAACAAAAAATAAAGACCAAACATTTGTAATGGAGATTGTAATGATACGATGATTGTTTTTTTTTCTTTCTTTTTTTTCAGGTTACCGGAGGGAATGGTGAAACGGATAGTTTACCAGACGTTGCTAGCAGTCAATTTCTGCCATCAGTACAATGTGAGTTCCCCTGGCCCCTCCACCCCCACCCCTTCCCCAACACATACGCACAAACACGTCAGCCCCATATACCCTTCAACCATTTTCATTACAGTCGTTTTCCTTTCTCTTCATTTTTCATGCACAGTCTTCCGGGTTAACGCTGAAAGTGATCACCCGTCCGTGTGTGCGCAGTGCATCATTTTACACTCCTCCTGTCACTTTTCTTGTTTGCGCTTTGGCCTCGCAAATTTGTCTTTTATTCACATGGAGAGAATGGCAGTGAATAATTGAAGTTGTTTGCCAGGTTGAAAAGTGATCCAGTGCTCAAAAGCTTGGTAATAATTCATACGGACATTTATGTTTGCAAGCCACTCTGCTTGATCCAGGTCTTTTGAAAAGAATTTGTGCGAAAGGAGAAGCCAAAGGGGCGGAAGGAATAGATTTATGTGTAAAGGTTGTAATGAGAGAAATGCGCTGAAGAAGAACAATGAACCGACACTCGCACATGGGTGCTAGTGTGCACACGCACACGCACGCACACACAGACACACAGAAGAAAATAGTGCAACAAAGGCGAGAAAAACTGGCAAACGTTTGTGCAGTTTCCAAGCCTATTTGGTATTGTTCAGTGCTGTTCATAATGCATGGGAAAATTTAGGGGGGAATGAATGGTGTCTGCAGCGTGCTGCGTATGTGACATAAATATTTTACTCACCTTCAGACAAGTTTTTCCAGCGCATTATATTGGTGGCTTTGAAGTCATTGCAATGCCTTTTATGCAACGTGCCACGGCATTGACAACTAGCTTATCATTTCTTGCTTAGTGTGGGGTCTGAAAATTTGAGCGGTGTGTTTGGCCAAAATGAAAACCTGAAGTAGGCAGGGGATTGTTGCAAGTGGCGCGCAATCCAGCTGTCTGTGTTTTGTGTGTGTGGGTGTTTAAATTCGTCTGTGGTTTTTGCTCATCGGCTTTGTTAGGAAACCTTAGGTGGCGGCTTAAAGAGACCTACTTTCATTGAAGTGAAGTTCTTTCAAAATAGGAACAACTTAAAATTGAACAGATGCTGTAACTTTTATGTCAGTTAGATTCCCAAAGATTTAAAGCTCTTTAAAGCTCTTTTCTCTTTGTTTTCCTCTGCATGCAAATTGAGTGTCACGTGACACAAACGGGTTGCCTCAAATTCAAAATACTGGATATCCAGGTGGTATGACCTATCAGTAGGTACATGTACACTGTTGCTCATATCTTAGCAACAACAGTTCTGAAAAGGCAAAACTTTTTCACGTCTTTTTGCACTCTTTTGTCGCTTTCGACCCATTGTGCTAGAAAAGGTTGGCTATAGTGCCCCTTTAAATCAATAGCAGCCTCAAGCAAGAATGGCAGTGTTTTTGTAATGCAGTGGGGTGCGCACATGAGCAGGTGAATAACTTCTTGAAAGGCCAATTCAGCCAATGTAAATTTCAGTCCTGCATTTTCTCGACCCAACTGCATGCGCAGCTAGGAATTCTGCACTTCATAGCACGACAAAATTTGAAAAGAGTTTCACGTACTGCACTCGTATTGACCATTCAGAGTTGATCAGTTTGGCTGCTGTTCACAAATTTGCTCAGTGCAGTTGCAACTATAATTGTAGGGACTGACCTTTCAAAGGGTCGATGCGTGTCAGAGGAGTTTGTGCTAACAGTAACTGTTAGCATTTCTCACCCTATAATGTTTATGGCAACACACTTGTTTTTCTGCCTTCTCACAGTCTGCCAGCTTTTTTTGTGTTTTGTCGGAATTACTGTTTAAACTGTACTTAACGCTGAGTAGAGTGATTATTTGTGTCCTGCGTAACCCTTCATATCAGCAGCATAGACTTACTGTTAATGTTTTTTTTTCTTTCTTTTTTTTCCAGACAATCCACAGAGACGTGAAACCAGAGAACATACTGATTACACGGCAGGGGCAAGTCAAGTTGTGTGACTTTGGCTTCGCACGGATATTGAGTGAGTACAGTACTTGTGCACTGAAGTCGTCGCACCATTGTTATAGTGGGTTTCCCTTCGCTTTTGCTTCTCATACAGAGTTCGAATCCCGGCTGGGGCCAGATATTTGTGCTGGCCTTTTTCTCGTTGCCCCGTCTTTGATATCACTCTTATATGGTGGAAATGGATGTTAAACACCCCCCCCCCCCCCCCACACACACACACACCCATTGCTTCTCATACACGCTTCTCAGCATTTGTTGTTTTCCTCACATACAGGTAGTTTGTGATTTGAGAAGGAAAACAGTGTATTTTTTTTTTTTTTTTTTTACAAGTCGGGTTGTTTTTTTATGGTTTTGTTTATGATATAAATTGTTTTTGGATTTTTTGGTAATATTGCTCAGTGTTGGCTGTCTTTACAATCTTATTTTTCACACAACAGTTCAGGTACAGCCCATTGTACATATATACGTAACAGCAAACTATCATAATAATAATAATAATGAGTATTGTATAGACGCTTTACCCAATTTCATGAATCGGCTCAAAGCGCCGCGAACTGAACCCAACACGCACGCTCGCGTGAATCACACGCTTTCTCTCACACACTGGACATAAACACATTACAATCACGTGGTGCGGAGGGTCAGCTCAGTTATTTAAATTTCGGGATTTAGAATTGCATTTATTTCAAATTTAGTGGGCTGAACATTTCCAAAGCAGGGGGGAGGGGGGGGGGGCCGGAGTACCCGGAGAGAACCCCGACGTTCGGCCCGATTGAACTGTGCCACATACGAGAAGGAAAAATTCTTTGCCCCAAATGGGACTGGAACCCCTGACCTCTCGCATTGGTGACAAGTGTCTTAACCACTAGACCACCGACCGCCTCATGTGTGCACAACATAACAACATCATACACACACACACAAAAACATGCACAACATACGAAATAATAGCCAGGCAGCAAATGTTGTCGCCGCTGAAGTACATAGGATGTAATTATGGTCACTTGGCCCTCAGGGGCCAGAAAGTGATGGTATCAAACTGTTCGGTCCAGGGCAGCGCGATGAGTGTGCCTAGGGTTTATCAGCAATATTCTTGAACGTGATTTACTGGGCTTAGCTCGAGCCTTTCAGTCTGCGGTGACCTTTTCTCTGACTATAGATTAATTGATCTGGACTTAGGGTGGGAGTGGGGACTTTGGTTCAGCGCCAGGGTGGCTAAGTGTATGTTTTATTCTGTTGCGCAACTGACCTTCTTAAATAGTTATATGGTATGGTATGGTAGACTTCTCCTCGGCACACATATCCATTCCATCTCTACCATCTCATCTGAAATGTTCATGGCGCCGTAGGGCCGGAGGACGAAGCAGTGAAAGCCTGCTGCCGCTAAGCGCTACTAAAGTATACATGTGCAAACCTCCACCCTGCTATTCACTCTGGTGCGCGCGACAGTATTTCTGTTTACCATGCCACCGACCACAGCCTCCTCTTCTTCGAAAGATGAGTGTGGCATTTTTAGCGTGCACACTTGATATGTGTGCTTGCGTGTGTACACGAAGGCGAGACAGGCACTGTAAATGAGTCTGCGCGTGAATTTGACTCGATATGGCAAGGAAACATCTCACCATATTCCTGCCCACCGGGGACTTGAACCAGGCAGCAGCTCAGGATCCGAAGTCGGATGCCTTAACCACTACACCAAATCCCCTATATACAGGCTGTCACTCAGTCAATGACAAATTCCGGTGAGAGATGTAGTCTTGAAACTGGGGAGGGACGGGAGGTTGGGGGGGACTTGTTGGGGGAGACTAGGATCTTCCTTTTCCGACTACCTCTTTTTTGTTCGTGCATTCTTTAGAGCAGGTCTTGAAGGCTGCAACAAACCAGTGAAATCCATCCACAGCATAACCATTGAAGTTGAAAAAAAAAAAATTAAAAAAGAATTTGAACAGTTTTCATTACAATACATGTAATGTTTTCATTTTTTTTAAATTAAAAATATAAGCGGTTTTAGACTGTTTCTGTATTTCAGAGCTATTTCCAGTCTTTGGACACCAGGCATACATTACTGATTTTGTATTTGTACATGAGACATTTGTCATTAGACCCTCGATCTTCTCGTCGCTCCTCTAGCACTACCTACGAACCCTGTCTTGCCACAGTCTCTTTATAAAAACAGAGAAATACCCCCCTCCCTCACACTCAATGCTGTGTCTTTGGGAAAGGCAAGTTTCCAGCACATGTACACGTGCAGTACTAGTGAACTCCGGGTCATGTCCACACCATGACATCGCCCCGATCTTGGACTATGACTTTTGGCTGGGTGCCACCACAAAAGCCACATTTCTTGTCCGTCCGTTCAGCTGCTTGAACTCCTTTGTTGACTGACCCACCTCGAAAGATTGTATACACAACCCGGTCACAGTGCAGCGCTGTATAACATAGTTGTTGTTTGTGGGGCCTTGCCCCTCCCTACCTTGGTACACGTACCTAGGAGATAAACGCACTCGGTTGGCCTCGGTACGTACTGGACACGGAGAGAAGTGGACGATGACAATAATCTTTATTTTTTTGAAACGGTAAAACAAATAAAAGTGTTGGCGTGCAGAAATGTGATGTCAGTTTAGGCTTGGCGTTGCTAATCCACAAAGAAAATACGAACGAAGGAAGAAAAATCTAAGAAACTACAGGAATATAAAGAAGAAGAAGAACAGAAGAAAATGTAGAAGCAAATTACAAATTTCAGACTCAGTGAGCACACACACACACACACACACACACACACACACACACACACACACACACACACACACACACACACACAGAGCAATATGTTGTTAGCATATGCTGTTCACATGAGCAAACGTTATCATGTTGGGGGAGGGGTAAATTCAACAGATTTGTGTGTGTGTGTGAGAGAGAGAGAGAGAGGGGGGGGGGGGTCAGAGGTGAGGGGGTGGGAGAGATAGCCCTCAGCAAGAGAGAGAGAGAGAGAGTAACGAATAATTAAACTTTCTTTTCCAACAGTTGAGGCAATTAACGTAAAATAGACAGTTTTTGTGCCTGCCATTGCTAAAACTACAAACACGAGAGAGAGGGAGAGAGAGAGAGAGATCAGCACTGGAGAGAAGAACTGGTATTGTGGCTAGCTGCCCATTTTGGTGCACGGACTAAATGCAATGTCATTGTATGCCAAACACGCGCCTAGATACTTAAAAAAAAAAAGAAAAAAAAAGTGGGCCATCTCATTGTACATGCTTGTATCGGACAACCAGGTGTGCGTCAAAGTCACAAAGAGACACAGAAATCCAGGTGTATATAATATATGTTCTCATCCCAGTACCCCAAACAAAAATTGAATCCCGCTGTCTGTGGTGTTGTGTTGTCTCTTGCTGCCGGTATCAGAACAAACCACCAATAATCCCGCAAGTTGATCCAGAACCTGATGTTCCCTGGATACGGCTTCCAGACAGCAGGGACACTTGCCTTGGTGGAATCCAGGGGCTTATTCCTCCTGTGCCCTCCGGGTCCCATGTTGGTGGTGGTTTTTTGTGGTTTTTTCTTCCCCGCCCGTAGTTTTGCCCAACACGCCGCTAGTGGGCACCAAGTGATCAGTTATCGCTGAGATGAACTTC
>JACVVK020000005.1:1820000-1867500 GCA_018292915.2 Batillaria attramentaria | reverse complement strand
AGTACTGGAATTTAATGTTCTGTAGCATATTGTTGTCATTGTGAAATTGTAGCATGGCTTGACTTTGCGGAGGACTCTGGTTAGCGCACAAGCATGTTACGATTCTACTAAGGTCTTCTTTTTTTTAAAAAGTTTTACCCAGTTTTCATGATGATGATGATGTGTGGTGCATCTGCGGGCGGCTTGCTCTGTGTGTGTGTGTGTGTGTGTGTGGGGAGCCGGGGTGGCCGAATGGTAGAGCGTTGGACTTCTAATGCTCGGGTCGAGGGAGCGAGGTGGGGGGAGCAGGTGAAGCCTTACAATGCTTGAGCAGCATTTTGCCGTTGAGTGTTGCTGAAATACCTCTTTTCTTTTTTCAGGAACCTCTGGAAGAAAAGTTTCCAAATGCTGCACCACAGGCGATGAGCTTTATGCAAGTGAGTTCGGATTTATTTTACAATTTGATCTGAAGAATGTAATCCATTTATTTTGTCGTGCCTGATGATAGTGATGCAGGATATATAGCGAGCATGTTATAAACGAGGTTCAGAAATTAGCAGGGACATGGTGCCAAATGGAGTGAAATTTTGACGCAGACTGCTGTCATAGTCCTGCAAAACTTAATGTGGCCTTATGGAGGGGTGGGGGAAACAATATAAAATGAATGTATGAAGAAACTTTATATTTCAACTGGAAAGCCAGTGCTTTACTCAGTATTCAACCTGCTGTTGCTTTAAGAGAAAGAGAGAGAGATGAAATGAAATGTAACTTTATTTGTCAGCGGTAAATGACATTGGTCTAGTAGTCCAGTTTTCAGTTTTGCCGTAGATAATGCTACACATACACACACGCACAAGTTGTCTACCTACATACGGACGCAGGCACAACGCACAGAAGGTGCATAGGTATCAATGCAAACACACGAGAATAAAAGGTACAGTACATAGAAGGGGAGGGGGGTGGGAAGGGGGGAAGAGGGAACAAAAACTGAGTCCTTTCAGCTGATTGTTTGATATATGCAAGTGGAGGTGTATGGACTGGACTGACCTGTACCTCTGCTGTTGCAGGGCTGTTTGAAGATGGATCCGGCTGAGCGGCTGACGTGTCATCAGTTGCTTCAGCACCCGTACATGGACCTCAACATGGAGATGGTCACTGATGGCAAACGTGATCCGGGCAACCGTAGCCGTGGCTCCCGCACCGGAAACTACCCCATCGTGAGTGGGACTTCTAGTTATGCTATACTTATGCTTCCACCTTGATCCACCTGTCATGTTTGTTTTTGCGTGGTTTTCCTCGTAGAATCCACGCGCCTGATTGAGCGGGTCAGAATACAAGAGCGCTGTTCGTTCATGTGATCGGGTCTTTCACGTGGGCTTGAAGAGAACACTATAGCCCGTTTCAGAGAGGTGGTAAATATGTGTGTGTGTGTGTGTGTGTGTGGTGTGTGTGTGTGTGTGTGTGTGTGTGTGTGTGTGTGTGTGTGTGTGTGTGTGTGTGTGTGTGTGTGTGAGAGAGAGAGAGAGAGAGAATCACAATGAATCTTTGGTTGTAGGTTTGAGGTAATAGTTTTAAAACTTGCTGATGCTGCTGCTTACAAATCAAATTAAAAATAACAAAAGGCGTAAATTTGTAAACAGAAAGCAATCAAAACACACACATGTGCACACACACACACACATGCACACACCTAACAAGCCCTGCATTCAAATATTCATAGGAGAATGTCATTTCTAACAGTCTAAAAACCTACCTCTGGAGCACACGACTGCCCATTTCATCTCAAAGTAAAAAGCCCTCCATCGAGGTTGTTTAGGAGATAGCCATCATTACATCCGTCCATACACACACACACACACACACACACACACACACACACACACACACACACACACACACACACACACACACACACACACACATCCATCCACACACAACACACACACGTCTCGGCAGCAGCATAGTGTGCACGTCAGGTGTCTATGATGCAGATTTGGTTATTTCACTGTGTGCGTGAAAGTATGTATTGTGTGGAGAAACGTCACAGTCTTGTTTTGTATCACTGAAACTTGCTGCTGCGCACAGCGAAATCTGCCAGTAGACTGTAGATAGGTGTACAAATTTCTGCTTTGAAGAGGACAGGGTGTGTGAAAGAGAGAGAGAGAATATGCTCGCCTGAATTTCAGTATGTGATGTTCTTTCTGTTTCCAGCAACCTTTCCACCAGCAGTTGCCCCAGCTGAATCAGACGTCCACGTCCCCGGTCCCCAACCCCAAGTACCAGGTAGCGCCCCGACCGAAGCCGCGATTCGACGGCCACCTGCCCAACATCTGACTTGTGGGCCACGGGATGCAACGGCCGGACGCCAAGTAGGGCGGTCCTGTCACCAAGCCGGGGGTTCCTAGTTCTGATCATGACACCACACCCTCGTCCAGCCAGCTTCATCCCGGAGGCCATTTTCTACTTCCCCAACCCCAGCGTCTGTCCTTTTGTTTTTGGAAAGGACGGAGCAGCAGCGTGTGAGAGAGAGGAGCTGGAAGCATTTTACAGGATACACAGGAGGTTTAGAGAGAGACGAAAAGGGTGTTTTGAGAAGCAATGACATGTGCAGACTGACATTGAAGGCAGATTTTCAAAAGGGAGAAAAGTGGAGGTTTGACAGCGATGAGCATTCCATGTTTCACACCATTACGCGGAGATATCGTGTGACACGGCTAGAGACTGTGTGAAGCGCTAATTGTGTGTTGCTGCATTGTGAAATCAGAAAGTATTCTCTCAGAACATCAGGCTTGAACTCAGATTTGCTAGTTGTGTCGCAGAAAGATGGTTTGTCAGGTTGTGCTGTTCTGTGGTTTAAAAAGTCCAGCACACCAAGAATGGAAAGATGTGTTGATCTAGAGTGGTAGATCATGGAGAGAAGGTGTTGCATGACTTCACGATGCATCAAAAGACTTCACGATTTATGAAGGGACTTCGCGGTGTAAGAAGAGACTTCAGAATGTATGCGCTGATCCTGTGGACGGACTTCTGAAAATGCTGGACTCCTATCAGAGAGAAAGGAGAAAACAATACACTGATGCAAAAAGCACTCCCAAGTTTTTTTGTTTTTTTTTTCCTGCACACCCAGTTTCTTTATGACTAAAGCACTTGACTGTGTGCTGTGAATTCCAACGGGCACCTCACCCCACAAGACTACACCCTTTGTCTTTTCGTTTTTTTTTTCACCTGCACCAGCACATTTCTTTGCATCAACGTCATTGCATCCATCCTTCACCCAAAGATTTTTGTATTGTGGTTAATATTATTGTCGTTTAAAAAAAAAAAAAAAGAAGTTGCTAATGGAATGTTTTGTCTTGCCATGGTTTGTTGAGATTGTGAGTTTTTGGAGGCTGCGTTATTTTGTTGTGATCTGACGTTTTGATGACAGTGCGAGAAGAATGAAAGCTGTGATTTTTAAAAGCCTTTGACATGACAAAGGAAATCTTTGGAAATGGCTTTACATTTTTTAAATCATAAACACATGTGTAATGCTTCTTGTTTTTTTTATGTCATGTTTTTTGCTTTGAAACTATTTTTGTTTCTCTTTCTTGTTTACATTCAAGTTTGAAACTCAGGTTGTAGTTCGTTGAGTATAGTAGTAATGTCATGTAATTTGTGCAACACCAAAACTGTAAGTTTCATCTGTCACACATATATAGTCTTGTGAGTCAAAGTGTGGCTGTGATGTCCATATCAGAGGCTTTATGTTTAGCTGCTTTTGAGAAATACTGTTATTGTCAGAAAAAAATGAAAGTATAAATATTTGAGGTGTTTCCGTGAAAAATGAAAGTAGAACTATTTGAGGTGTTTCCGCGAAAAATGAAAGTATAAATATTTGGGGTGTTTCCGCAATGCGGGAGATGTTAGCCAATGTGAATGAGTATTGGGATTCACCAAAAAAAAACAAAAAAATTTTTTTAAAGTAAGGATAAGTTCTTGGGGATGAGTGGGTGGGCAGATGGGGAGTGTGGCTCACTGTATATATGTGAAGCTGCTGAATTGTTTCACGTAAAAAAAATCAAACTTCAAATCAGGGTAGACAGTTTAGTGTGAACATACAGACACCATAACCAAAGAACCTCACCTCTGTGGCACGGATGGCGAGGTGACTGTACTGTGTGTACAATGCATTTCAAGTGTGCGGGCAATTCGGTGTTACAGAGGGAGGTTCTTTGGTTGTAATGTCGGTATGTTTGCGCTAGGTTATCTGCCTCAGTTTGAAATGTAATGACAGCGCATGGCCTCATATCTGGTGTGCTTGATTCTTAATCATATAGAAAACAAGGCCCGTATGTAAAAGTCGAGGTTAATTTAACCCACAGCTACGGGCCTAATCCAGACTAGGACAAAAGAAACCCAAAAGCAAAATTAAATAAAAAGGAAGCGCAGAAAGGACCAAAAAAAAAAAAAATCCTTCTGTAACGACTTAGGCACCTTGCTGGAATGGGCCTGCTTCTTGATTTAAAACAGAAAACAACAGAAACTTTAACCCTAGAGTAAGTTTAGTTCGAGGTTAGACTCTAACCCAGGGCTAAAAGCCCTAACCTCGACTGTTACATATGGACCCTGATCCACTTTGGATTAGCTTGCAAAACTTCCATTTTGAGCCATTCACAGAAAGGAAATATTTGTTGTTTTGTTTTTGTGGACATTTTGCCTGGAAGTATGCGCAAGTCTCACTTGCTTTATGAAAGACTGATAGCCGTAGTATTGACTGTGTGTATATGCCATATATCTATTTCCAAAGTGTTGTTGAATAAGAAATCATATGTGTAAATGACATGATATTTGTGGGATTGATGTGACAAATTTTCAGTGTGTTTCTGTGTGTGCATGTGTGCGTGCTGGGGTATACGATCATTTCATGAATGAACGCAAAAGGAGCATGTCTGTGATTTAACAGTAACTCGCGCAAACCTTTTTTCATTACCTGCCATGTTCAGAGTGAATCACTTGCATGTGAGTGTTAAAACTGGGTACATACGTCTGTTAAAATGGTTAGCATGCTTGTGTCGTAATATTTCTTGTTGCAAGGTAGTTCTAGTACTACATACAGACACACATCTTTTTGAGCACTAACTCAGAACATCTTGCTTAAAGTTCCTCTGTCCATCTTTGAAATGTACTTAAAGTTATTGAACTTTTTTTTTTTTTTTTTTTGCAGCTTACACGTTACCTATGTTGGAGTTCAGTTAAAGATCAACTTATCAGGTGAAAAATCAATTATTGTATCATCGTCTTCAAAATGTGATCTGATCTTGCACTTTAGTGATCAATGTAATCTTTATACTGTTGTTTATTTTGAAAGATACACTTTTTAAGTTATTGTAGGGCGGAGAGAGGGTGGGTTTATGGGCTATGGTTACTATTTACAGCAATGAGATATTCACAGAAACATTTGCGGTACATGTACTTAAGACAAACCTGTGCAGCTGTTTAATTTTTGTTTTGTTCTTTTGCAGTTAAAAAAAAAAAAATGTTGTTGTTAATATGTTTTTGTCCTTACTTCGAGACCTCACTGTGTAAAATCGTACAAGCGTTCAACCGTGACGCAGCAGGGATACCAGGTACACATTATACATCACGTTTGGCGCACGCGTGTTTCTTTGCTTCGACACAAACGACAGGAGTGGCTTTTTGCTCAGTTGCGGAGTGAGTCAGATCCGAACATCAGGGAAATAGGAAGTTGCCTCCTGCCCCCCCCCCCCCCCTTCCCCATGTCATTATCCCTCATGGACAAGCAGAAGATAAACTTATGTCATTTTCTCTTCTGCTCGTGCAAAACCACTTTGGCTCCCATCATTCACCAACTGTGATGACTGGTTTGGTAGTTTGGATGAATTTGAAGAATTAATATAATGGATTTTTGGTTGTTGGTATGACAAGTCTTTTTTTTTTTTTTTTTTTTTTGTTATGCCAAGTAGACTTTTTTGTGCAGCTTTAAAAGTGTTTCAGGACATGTTTCTTGTTTTTGTTTTTACTTCTGATGCTTTTTGTGATCTGAGTGGATAAGGTTTTTGGTGATAAAGGTTTTTCTGCATGACTGAGAAACAGTCCAAGTCGGTTTTTTGTTTCCTGTAGAGTGATTCAACTGCTTACCTCTGTGAGGAATGTGATGGTGTTGCATTGTCACTCTACAATTCTCTTTCAGTCTCTTCATGCAAATGCCATTTGTATATAAAATCCATCTTGAAGCTTTATTTTGTGACATTAAATAGAAAATGTGTTCATTTTGATGTGTTATGAAAGTCATAAATTTGATGTCCAATTTTTTTTTCTTTTTAAAAAAAAATGTTTGTGGGGATCTTAAAGTAGAATTTTTTGTTTTTTGTTTTTGGAATTGAGAGAAACGTTGCAGGAAATCACATCCTTTTCTTTGGCAAAGGGGAAATCATACATGTGCAAGGGGCATAACTTCAGTTGTTCTTGCCTTCTAAAATGTAACATACACCAATGTTTTGTCCCCTGAATTTACCCCCTTCTTATCTTAAAAAAAAAAACAAACACCACCAAATCAGTACATTTTAAATCTTTATTTGCATTCTTTTCGTCTTCTTCTTTTTCCTTTTTTTTTCAAATGAGCACAGTGTCTAATCTGTACGAGTACAACCTGTTTCTTTCCATTGCGCACTTCGTTCTCAAAATTCATTAGGTGTTTTATCCTTTCTGAAAAACATGTCTTATTGCAATGCTCTCAATGCAGAGAGTAGTTTAACGAACAATTTCTTTCCATTTTATCAGTGGTAGGTGTTCTAGACAAATCTTTCTGGAAAACTGAAACAGCAACTAACATTGGATTGATGGAGTTTGTTTCTGTTTGGCTGACGCTTCGTTTACCATACATTTTCTTCCATTGAAGTGAGGTGTTAATGTCTTGGTGTGTGTACATGTATACGTATGATGAGGTCATCATTGTTGCTCGTTTGTCAAGGCAACTATACTACTGCTGCTGCTAGTTGAACAATTTTCCTGTCAATGTAAACTTTTTATTTTTAGTTCTAAAGTGGCACAATGTGATATGTACACTTTGATGAACTTTGTTGAGGTCAAATGTGCGTGTGTATGTGGTATGCCACTTTCTTTTCTTGGGGGGGGGGGGGGAATGGGGTGTTTTCTCTTAGGTGTTGGGAGGGGGGAGGGTGGGCGGATGTGGCTTTCGAGGCGTTAATTAAGGCACACTGCCTCAGTCACTGCTTGATTTGTGATTTTTTGTGATAGGACAAACTTATGTTTTTTATTGTCTGTACACTATTGACAAAACTGTAAATGTGCATGCTTTGACAAACCTTGTAAAAGTCACAGGTGTGTGTGCATGTGATTGGTCTTTCTTCTTTGGGGGGGGGGGGGGGCTGTTAAGGCACACTGCCTCGATAGCTACTTATTTTGTGATTTTTTTTATGATAAGATAGAATTTAGTTCTTATCATCAGTAGTACACTTTACACAAAAGCATGTCTGCTACAGTCGCTACTTTCAGGACGTTATGGACATGGTGATGGACTTTTCACCACAGGCTTTAATGATCAATTTTTGATTACGCAAGAAAAGATTATGCGTGTGATTCACGTGAGCGTGCAAACATCTTGAAGCTACAGTCGCTTATTTCTTACTAATATTTTAGTTCTGTGCAAAAAATGTTCGAGCTACGGTCACTATTTTTCGTATCAGTTTTTGATTCTTCTTTGGAAAATGCTTTGAAGTATCTCCATTGCAAACAATACAGTTGTGCATGTAGTTGATAGGTAAAATAGTTCGGTACTGAGTTTTTTTTCATGACGGGAACGTGTATACGACAACCATGTTCTCACCTGACATGAGCACATCTATTTCAAGGTGGATATTATCATCACTTGTCCCCCCCCCCCTCCCCCTCCCCTCCCCTCCCCCCTTTTTTTTTTCCTCCTTTGTCCACAAACGTTTATTTTGCCAACGTTAAAATGTGTAGGCTATGTTTGATGTCTGTTCGTTTAAACACAGCAGTAAGTAATCTTATTGTGAGTAGTGAATTTTGGTGTTGTACACAGTCACAGGTATATTTTGATTTTGATTCCATTTTATTGTCATATCTATATATATATATTATAGCCAAAAGGTGAAAGAAAAAGATGCTTTTTGTGAAACATCCCATATTTACTTTGACAATACAGTAGCACCTCTTTTGGGTGGCCACCCCTTTGGGAGACCACCTGCCTGTGCAGACCAATGTTACAATGATACTGGGTTGCACTTCTTCACTGTCTGAAGCTTCTTTTGGGTGACCACCTCTCTTTTAAGACCACTCTTGTCTGGCCATAGGGGTGGTCGCCCAAAAGAAGTTGTACTGTATTATGTTAACTTCTGACATTAATGTATCTAGCAATGGATAGGACCGGACTATTAAATGTGAAATCAGAATTTTGTTTTGGGTGTGTGTGTGTGTGTGTGTGTGTGTGTGTGTGCAAGGGAGTGACTAAACCAGACAAACATTGGAACAGTCTCAAACGGACGGCACAAGGGAAACTTCTGAGAGACTGCGAGTGTTTGTGCGCGTGCGCACTTGCAGGAGACAGAGAGATACAGTGCAATTTTCCGGCATCCTACCATATAAGATCAGCATTCCAACGAGATACTAGTTTGCCGCAGAGCAATTCCAGAGCAAGGGAGGTAACTGCATTTTAATGACTAAGATCTGCAGCACATTGGTTACCTCCCCTATGGAAAGATTGCTATTCCGCGCTACAATTTATGATCTTTTACCTGTGATTTCACTGTGAAGTAGTTTGAGAAATCTGAGAAAATACCGACACCAGTAACGATGCAAGATGCGTGTGTGTGTGTGTGTGGACACAAGTGTGTTTACAGTGTGTTAAATGTGTATATTGAGATGTGTGACAGAAAAGAAACACAGAAAAGAAATTAAACT
This sequence comes from Batillaria attramentaria, assembly GCA_018292915.2. Classification (NCBI taxonomy): domain Eukaryota; kingdom Metazoa; phylum Mollusca; class Gastropoda; family Batillariidae; genus Batillaria; species Batillaria attramentaria. The sequence continues at coordinate 1,858,581 of JACVVK020000005.1, read as the reverse complement.
GCAACTGTGGATGAGCAGACTTTATTCTAAAGTGGGCATGTATTGGAAAGGAGAAAATCCAAACGAGTAGAAAAAAAAGAAAAAAAAAAAAAAAGATGAGATTTATGTGTGAAGTAGCTTTCATTTTCATCCATTGTTCTATAAACCTGAAGTATGCACAAAAATACCCCCCCCCCCCAAAAAAAAACAAACAAACAAAAAAAAACAACAAAAAAAACAAACAAACAACAAACCCAAAAAACATGAGACTAACTTTTTACCTTCTATGGCTACTGTAGCGTACACTACATAAAAAATCTACAGTGAATTTAATTTAGTTGGAAAAGCATTCCTGCTGTTAAATCCCCCCCCCCCACCCCCCCATCCACCCTGCTTACTGGTACCCTATGAACCTGGAGAAAAGTTATCAAAAACGAGCTGGTAGTTGTCAACTTCATGTATACTACTTACACAAACATATCTCATTACTGGCAGTTATATTATTTAGATGTCAGGAACATTTGTAATTACAACTAAACAATGCATAGATCTGAAAACCAAGGAGGTCAGTTCTGAGTACGCGCAACGAATACCAGGACGATGGTATTTAAAAAACCAATAGTTGACTGTTTAACAGATACAACACGTAAAGTGCAAAATATGTACACATACAACATAATGCCTACCGTGTGTTAGTGCAGTTGTAAAGCAGGGTATTTACAGGGTCTGGGTCCCGATGACATAATCATGTTCCTGCATGGTCAAGAAAGAAATGCCCTATTCAGTTCTGCAAACTAACCATGACAGAAAAGAATAAACCTGGGGCTTAGAAAACATTTAATGATTTTACCCCCCCCCCCCCCCAAAAAAAAAAAAAAGGGGAGAAAAAAAGTGCCCTATGTATCCTATAAACCTGAAGTATGCACAAAATAAACCAAGAAAAAGAAATGCTTGAGGCTAACTTTTTTACTTTCTATGGCTACTGTAGCGTACACTAAAAAAATCCACATCCACATGCATAAAAAATCCACAGTGAAGTAAAGAATAAACCTGGGGCTTAGAAAACATTTAATGATTTTAACCCCCCTTCCCCCCCCCCCCCCCCCCAAAAAAAAAAGGAGAAAAACAAGTGCGCAATGCATAGTGCATGAGTAGCTTTGCACACTGCTCACACGACGAAAGACGAATAAGCATGCACACTACTGCATGATTAACAATGGTAGAGATAAAATAATTTGATATTTCCAGATCAATGAAAACATTTGTAACAGACACCTATGCTTGCACCAGGATTAATAATAATAATAATAATGAGTATTGTATAGGCGCTTTACCCAATTTCACGAATCGGCTCAAAGCGCCGCGAACTGAACCCAACACGCACGCTCACGTGAATCACACGCATTCTCCCACACACTGGACATAAACATATTACAATCACGTGGTGCGAAGGGTCAGCTCAGCTATTTAAATTTCGGAATTTAGAATTACATTTATTTTTCAAATTTGGTGGGCTGAACATTTCCAAAGCAGAGGGGGAGGAAGCCGGAGTACCCGGAGAGAACCCCCGACGATCGGCCCGAATGAACGGTGCCACATACGAGAAGGAAAAAATCTTTGCCCCGAGTGGGACTCGAACCCCCCACCTCTCGCATTGGTGACAAGTCTCTTAACCACTAGACCACCGACCGCCCCACTAGACCACAAAAACAAAGTAAATGTACCTGTATGACAAGGGAGTCAAGGAAAACACACCAAAAAACCCACAGATTCTTGTGTTTTTGGTAAGTAACTAGCACCTGTCACTTATCTTTTAGCAGCTCATTATAGAAAAGCAAAAAAAAAAAAAAAAGGTATTAGTGTTATGGATTTTGGTTAACACACTAAGATCTTGTTTTCTTTTTTTCACGTTTTAACAGAAATATCATGGTATAAATTTCCTGACAGTAATTCTGACCTGAACAGTACAAGAACTGCAGGTAAGCTCACTCCCTACTTTCCAAATCCTTTGAGACATGCATGGTCAGCTGTGAAGTGATACAGAGCAGCTGTATATACATGTACAGTTCTTACACAAAATAGTTTCTGCAGATTGGGTCAGTTAACAATAATGGGAGATTACAGTGAACTTTTCCATGAACAACACTGCAATAATTAAAATTAAAATTTAATCTATTTTGAATTTAAGTAAGTGTAAGGTGCCATTTTCAAGTAGCCCCCCCCCCCCCCCTCCAAATATGATTAATATGATGTAATGTGACTTAACAATCTAATGGCCTTTGAAATCTGTCCAACAATTCTTTTCTTGTTAAGCAAATAAAAGCGACATAAAAGGGACAGAAACCACGTAACTTTGACAAAGGACGGCACAGGTCGACGTTTCGGCTTACGCCTTCTTCAGGACATAAACAAATGGGACATAACTTCAACAAACAAACAAAAGGTAACTCTGCGGACGTACTGACATACACGGCGCGGGGAAAAAAAAACAACAACAAAAAAACGGTGGGCAAGAAAAGGACCAGAAAAAATAGTAAAAATATCACAACACCCATCCTTTGGTGACAAAAGACCATGGACTGTGTGTGAAAAAAGAAAAGAAAAAAAAAATGTTGGGCAGAAAAGAACAAAAAAGAATAGTGAAAATTAGCAATCACAACACCCATCCAACATCTTCTCAAACTTTTCTTGTTAGTTCTGACACAAACTGAGGACATAAAATAGTTCAAATATAAGACAAACAAGCATATGGAAACACTGAAACACTCCAAAAACAAAGCACAAGGATAAAAAAAAATAAAAAACCCACAAAAAACACAGACACTAATGCATAAAAGTGACATTAGATTCAAGTCCACCCATAATGTTTGCAGAAAGGCTCAGTCTACATACATCTAAAACGCATTTCCATCCGGCCCCATGGGAAAGAGTTGAGAAACAACAACAATTATTACCAACACTACAACACACCTATATATATATGTCTATATTGATATCTCATCAACGTTATGTATAATTTATACACATATATGCCTATAAATGAGTAACCAGCCCATGTTTCACACTACAAAGCCTTCACTGAAGCATGCATTTTTTACAGCACACAGGTACACCATGCTGTGTGTTAACTATGCTCACAGGATCACAACAACGCAGTCAATTAGTCAAAATTACACTGGTGAACAGTTTGTGGCGATCATGAATGTACAAGGTTATGTACTATGTACAATCAAATTTACATGATTAACATGCCGTTAAATCTTCCTTTCCCTCTCCATCACTGATACATTCACACACACACACACACACACACACACACACACTCACACACACACACACTGCATGAATATGACACAGACTTTTCACACTGTGTCCAGAATTTAGTATGTACACACATATATATACAATGCACTAAACTGAGCTTATGTCACTGAAATGAAATGTATCACCCCAAATCTGCCTCACAATACATCTATGCCATAAATGCAAAGATTGTGATGACACGGAAATTTGAGAGAGAGAGAGAGAGAGAGAGAGAGAGAGGGAGAGAGAGAGAGAGAGAGAGAGAGAGAGAGAGGAAAACCCCTCTGTAGAATTATGTGGTATATCATAGCTGTGGCCTTACTCACACAAAGGACATGATCATAATTATGTACTGATGTGGCTTCTGGACATACTTTAAGAAGTGGAAACGGTTGGATCAGGTCAATGATACATGTCAGTGAAAGAAACTGGAGACAGCAATGGCGTACAAGTTTGTCCAAAGCATGCTCATCAGTTACCAAAATGCGTTCGCCAAACTCAAGAAAGACTGATGAAACATTTTCATGATAAAATGACAGAAGCTAGACCGCTAAAATGTTTGATACATTTTTTTCAGTCAGTACGAAACACAGACACATAATCATAATTTAGAAAGATGAAACAGCATTAAGAATACAGCACAGTTACTGATGGACAATTTTCACCTGATAACTAAATCTATACCACGTACACGAGTATTGCTAAAAATCGTACCTGTAAAAGAAAGGAGACTGAAAAAAGACCACAAGTGCCTATCAAGTCCATGTCACACGAGCACTTTGTCCAGATGATCATAAACTACCAACAAAAATGATCAACAGCATAGTTTAATGTTACTGAGGTCATTTGAGTCCTTGTTTTATTTCTGGGTGAACAATTAACGTTTCCGGGCGACGACTGGTGGACTATGACAGGACACAGCCGCTGACATTCTTTGGATCCTTGTCGGACATTGGCGTCTCCTTCTCCTTGACTGGTGCCAGCGATGGTGGTTTGTCGTCGGCTTTTTTCTGCGACAAAATGTAACAGTTTATAAGCACAGTGAAACTGAAGCTGCCCTTCCATGCCTAGTGCAGTTGAAGTACATAACGTTTATATTGTGCATTTGGTAATTCAGTCGCCAATGACTTTTGGCGATAACCTTTTGCAGAGCCACTTTCGCATACCTATTAAAGACAAATAGTTGATCCTGGGCTAGTGACCTAATTTATTTCATGACAGTCAGGGTTCTCAGTTTCTCTGTTTCTTCTCAGCGGAAGTGAATTTTTTTTTATTTTTTTTTTTTTTTTTAGCGAAAACACGAGCTGAAAAAGTGTGAAGTACTGAAATATACCTCCCACAAGCCTCAAATAGGAAATTTTACCTCAAAGGTTATGATGCTAAATAATTGATGTGCACTTTTAAAACCTTCATGAGAAAGCACAAAACAGTGATGTCAGTAAATAACGTCACAGCATTATTATGGCATTGTTACATTCGCTGAAAAGGACTTGCAGTTCTCGCAAAAACGTGCAATGCACATACGCAGTAGGAAACGAGCCAAAACAGAAAAAAGTAAAATAAAATAAAAATCAACTAAACAGTTTGAAAGGAAAAAAAAAACAAAAAAAAAAAAACCAATGAAAGAACAAAGGGGTGGGCTTACTTTTTCTGGTTTCGGCGCTCTGGATACGTCAAATTTGCTGTAAGCGTCCGGCGTCCAGAGCGGGTTGAGAGAGGGGTTTTGGTATTCCTCTGGGCTGACCAGGCCGTACGTAGCACGGAGCTCCAGGTGAGGGGGGTCATATGCTACCTTCTGGTGATAACTGCATGTACCAGAAAATAAACATGTAAGCCTCCAAATTATATTGGATACGGAAGGGGGTTGGCATAGGGACAGAGAAAAATGGCCTCAGTATTTTTCTCTACTGTGACACTCAGGAATTTTAAATGTTCAGGTGGTGTCCCTGGCTTGAATTAATTATTCATCATTATAGCTTTATAAATCATTTAACTTGATTCCTATCGAGTATGTTTGGGGTTGTGCACAAGTGGCCTAAAAAAATAAAATCATAATTAATTTATGTCTGCATGGATTTACACTTGGCTTGGTAGGAGTGTTGCACTTTTATTATACTCGTATTTGCTGCAGTACAAGCTGTCAAGGAACCGTTAATCTTGCCTGATTTTCACTTACAGGGCCAAAAGAAAACAAAGAAAAAAAAAGTAAAAAACATGGGGATACTTGTACACGGCATTATCATTAAGTCTACATAAACCTTGCCTGATTTTCGCATACAGGGCCAAAACCAAAAACAAAAGTAAAAACATGGGGATACATGTACGTGGTATTATCATTAAATCTTTATACAGACCTGCAACACTGAAGAATATTTTCATGGACGCGACTGTCTTTCTCAGTATGTCAAAATGACAAATTATGCCAAAGATTTTGTAGTCCACACAAAAAATCCCGGATAATTAAGAGAACTACATACAGGGTCTAAAACACTGCTTAAAAAAAAAATACAAGGAAAAAAGTTGTTCGAGGGCTGACTTACATGAGTCCATTTTCCCGATCACACTTCTCCAGCGTCCGTTTGACGACTGGCCCCAGTTTGCGGAAAAAGAGGTGGTTCTGTGGCCGTGCTGTTGTCCCTGTTCCTTTGGCTGTTGCGTACTCCTTGCACAACTGTTCTGCTTTGTCATACACTGCACACACAGATTTTCATGTTTACAACTTTTTCAAGTGTCTCTGCGTGTGCGTTCATCATGAGTGAGTGGGAATCTGGAATAATCAGTGGTACGGAAATTTTACACACTTGTAGTTGTACAGTTGTTGTTCGCGACCGTTTTTGCTCGGTCCCGTGAAAGGTCGCTCAAAAAAGGTTTTACTGTAATTGTTATCCTGTTGCTTAGTGGAGTTACAGAAGGCAGTACAATCATAAAGTATGACAACAGGAGTGAAATAAGTAATGTAAGGTCTTGATTATCTGCAGGCATCAGAATTGCTTTTAAAAAAAATTTAAATTAAAAAAAAAAAATCCCCCCTCCCCATGACAATTTCATTGTCTTCTACAGAAAGTCATGGCTCCATGGCCAAATCTGATGCCTGTAACTGGTCTGTTCTCACTTTTGACGGCCTCCTGCAGACCCCGGATGGCTTCTCCACACTTGTCCTGAGCCAGCAACGTCTCTCCATTGTAACTGTGAGCCTGTCAATGTCACAAGGAAAGGAATGACTCTTCAGCAAAGCTTGAGTGCTTCACACACAACTGTCTGTTAGTTGCTCACCCTTGACAAATGTGCTACTACACTTGTAAAATAGCAGGGCTTCAAACGGTCCATGATCCAAGTGGAGGAAAAGTGTGCAGCATTTAACGACGAAATGGCAAAGCTACAAGTGCGCACCTGGTATGCTAGGGGTGTCCGGGGGCATGCTTCCCCGGATTTTTTTTTTTTTTTCAATAGACTAAAATCTGTGCAAATTGGTGCATTTTTGGCACGAGTTTAAGTGCTTCAGAGGAAGCAACACTTTCGTGAGGGTGGGTGGGGGGTGGGTGGACGGGGGGGTTGATGTGGGGGGGGGGGGGGTGGCAGGAGGGTAGGGGTGGGGGAGGGAGGGGGAGAATTTTTAGAATCAGACTAATAGCTGTGCATTTTGGCATGACTTAAAGTGCTGCAGTGGCGGAAATACACTTTTTGAGTAGAGGAAAATTTTTCAGCCAAAGGCAAAATAAACCAAAAGGTGGTAGATTTTATTTTTAAGCCCTGAAACAGTAGAAAACACTGGTGCAAAAGTATGAGGTGCAAAAAGCACAGCAACCTTCCGACTGCCTTCCAGCCCACCCCAATAAACACAAACACACAGGCGTACGTATGCACACAGACAGACGAGAGCATAAACAAAACAACCAAATCTCAATGCAAATGAATTAAAATGATTGAAAAAACCCCACTCACACATGCTGTGTAAAAATTGAGTTTGAGCTGACAGTACTTGCGCCATTTGCCTGCGATCTTTTCGTCCAAGCTGGACAGCGCGCTGTCTGCAGACAGAAAATCAAAACATGTTAACAGTCCCAGCAATGAAAGTATACTGTACGTATGTGCCACTGTTCAGCCCTACACTGGACACCAGAGGGACAGCGAAAACGAAAGCGACCCAAGAACACCTGGCGTCGAACCGTGGAAGGGGAGCTCAAGACCCTCCATCACACCTGGGGAAGCATTCAGAAGCTGGCCCAGAACCGGCAGGAGTGGCAATCCTTTGTTGCTGCCCTACACGCCAGGCGGCATAATGGGCATGAGTGAGTGAGAGAGTGATGTGCCACTGTTAATTTTCCAGACCTTTTAAGATTCATGTCAAACACTCTTGTATTGTTGTAAGCAGAAGGGATGGGTGTTCCACTCGATCACTTACCAGCGTCAGTATAGAGCTGTGCTGTCTCGTAAGCCAAGGCAGCGATCAGTCCGCTGGAGTGTTTCAGCTCTATGGCCCTGGCCAAGGTCACTGCAAAGAACACGCAAGTCTTATAACAATTCTGTAGTAGGTGGCACACAAAACAGCACATAGGTATGGTTCCCAAGGTACAAGATACAAGATATTTATTCCTGTAGCCCCTTTTGGGATATGGAGGATATCAGAGAAAAGTACAAGCAGTAGTTGCAAGAAAACAAAATAATCAGAATACAACAGCATAATGTATAAAGGACAGGAGTCTATAAATCCAGCTGGAACACGAAACAACATTAACATCATGAGAATATGTACACAAAGATGACGAATGCTACAACACTAACACAAGCAAGCGAACACACACACACAGATCCATGGAAAAACAAAGCTAAAAGTATTTGGGAAAACAAATTGGTGAGAAGAATACACGGTCCTGTGAGCCACACAATATATGTCCAGATAAACATAATCTGAAGGGCAGTAATATGTACATTGTACCATAAACTTGTCTAACCTTCCTGTGCCTCTGCAGTGCACTGTTTGATGTAAGCATCCAGAACTCGTGTGTCGCAGTCAGTTCCGCTTTCAAATGAGTCGATCAGCTTGGGCACAAGTGTTTCCTACAATGAATGATTCAAAACAAACTACATGTATCTAAATGCACCCTGGATGTTTTAAAATATTGACTAAAAGCCAACAGTACACAAAGTCCAACTTAAAAATTCAATGTCTTCAACCTGGGAGACTTTCTGCTGAAATCTGTAATCTGTAGCATAATAGTTAATACTAATTAGTTTACTGAAAAGGCGAGAGGTTTGTTTATTTGTTTTTGACAGTTTCTGTTGCAGTTGCTGTTTAGACAGATGCCTGCTTTCCTTAGCAAACAAAAGACAAATCAAATACAAAACAGAGAAACAAGACTCTTTCACAGTTATAACCTAACAGAAAAATTTACCTTCACAAACTTAAAGATCCCCGCTGCTGTGCGCATGCACTTGTGCACTTGCTTTGCCTCTTCCATGTCTGGTCTGAAAATGCATCAAAAATGAGAATGAGTAACTGCATACACTAAAAAAACTTTTGTACATGTATTAAAATTCGTGTTAAATTAAATTTAATGACTTTTAAACATCAGACAGTAGTGTAGTGTGTAATGCAATGGAGCAGTCCCCCCCCCCACCCCCCACCTCTTCTTCCATCGAATGACATCATGGGCTTTCTGTGTTGCACCATTGCATGGCAGAAAGAAATGAGATGGGTTGCCATGGAGAATCAGTGGGCGTGGCTACAGGCCTGTGGGCTACATGTTAATTAATATACACATATGTATGTACATGTATGACGGCTTTACAGATGAACAATTGAGATGACTGGCTCACTGCCCAAACTAGAACATGTTAAAACATGACTTACTCATCCTTAGCAGCAAGTTTTGCAGCATGCTTGGTGTACCACAGTGCCACGTTAATCGCCATGGAAACATGTTCGTACACAGCATCTCGGGCCTCTCTACAACACACCAAACCAAACACATACGCCGATGTCACACGGACGTGTTTTTAGTCCAAAGAAATGAAGAACATGGCGTTTTCACGTGTTTCTTGTAAGATATATGTGGCTAAAACATGCCTTTGTTCTATTTTTCCAAAGCATGCTTTGAGCTGTTTTCCATGTTTCTTTGAACAAAAACCTCTCCCATGAGTCACGAGCCGCCTTAGCTGAGCAGTGAAGGTTAAGACAGTCACAATTCAGAAATAAAAGTGAATGCAAAAAATACACAGAGAGAAAAACTGTATATTACTCTGTGCTCCTGTAGATTCCTGGCTCGAATGTACTTGAAACTACTTAACCTCTTTGCTGCCCCTGGTTGTATATATATGTGTATTTACCTTTCAGGAGAGTATAGGTTATCTATCCTTTTGTTCACCAGATTCTATGCTAGATGTTTTTTTCTTTTCTAATTATTACCCTCCGCGGGCAAAATACCCTTGGCGAATGGTTGTCACTGACTACATAACAGGGCTGGCAGTGAAGGGGTTAAAGATACTAATGCTGATTTTTTTTAGGATCACAGGCCACTCCTGGCCGTTTTGGTAGCACACCACCACTAATGGCCATGTCACACGAGAGGGCAAAAACACTTGAAAACATTGTTTTCAGATGTTTCGCTGCGAAACAACGTGTTTTGTCGTGTGACATACTTCACAACAATGTTTTCAAAACATGTTTTGATCGTGTTTTCAGTTTTAGAGCCTGTCCTAAAATCCGAAAACATGTTTTGTGTTTCAACCAATGAAAGCCGCCGTGCGGAGTGTCAAGTGACACCTTCCCGTATCCGCTCAGTCAACATGTCCGTAGCGGGACCCTCTCTCTCTCTCTCGCCTTAGACGCGCGCTTGCTTGTTTTCACGTGTGTCATGTATTGTTTCGGAAAGCATGTTTCGGGCGTTTTGCCTTTCAAAACATGTTTCATAAAACATGTTTTAGGAAAACATGATTGTTTTCAGTGTGACATCGCCTTAAGAGTAAGACACATACACAAATTATACATGTACAGACAGGCCTGCAATCGGCTGACTGAATTTGAAGTGAAAATGCAGTAGCCGGTGGCATTATTTTAACGCGAATGGACCTAGACTCCAGAGTGCAGTCCCCTTTCACAGAGCAGCCAAAAGCACTTTTCTCCCTTGTGATTGTCTCCCATGACTGTTTCCCTGAGTATCTGACAAGGGAAACATGGCAGATGCTGTTTACAGATGGCTGAGTTTTCCTCGCTAACAGACATCAAACGTCAGTGTGTTTTATTTTGAGGTCTACTAATCGAGAGCACAGGCGTAGTCGCAAGCACAACCATTCAGGGGTGAGCGGTGGTCTAATAGGTAGCGCGTCGGATTTAGCCGCTGCGCTACTGAATGGCTGTCACCAATGTCACGGCGATGAAGCGTGGGTTCGAGCCCAGGCTGAGCTTGTGATATGTGATACCGGTTTTTCCTGGCTACCGGGCTGCTCATTGGGGGTTTCTCTCCGAGTTATCCGGCTTTCCTCCCCCAGCAAAATTGTAAAAAAAAAAAGAAAAAAAAAAGGAAGGATAGGTATTGGGTGGCGCTGCACCGTGGCGACGCACTTCCCCCGGGGTAGCAGCCCGAATTTCCCGAAAGGGACAAAGTGGTTAAAAAAAAAAAAATAAAAAAAATTCCAAAACACATTTCTCCTCTATACATGTATATTCTCCTAATAATGGTAGCAACAGTATCTTTAAGATCTACAAGACCATCAAAGTTTTCTCTTAAGTACATATATATGTCAATCCACCTGCTCATCAAAACTTACACAGCAGGATTTGGTAACAAAGTGTTTGACCATTTAAAGGCCAGCACTTTCCGCAGTTTGTTCTCCGGCTCGTTCGGATCAATCTGTTGGTAAAGACCTTGCAACAGAGCAAAGTACTCGTTCGATGTCCGTTCCAAAATCTCCACTGTATGGTTTGGGTCTACGAGAAGTTCGAGCAGTTTTGTGCGGGATGTTCTCATGTCACTGCAACAAGAAAGAAAGAAAGTGCAGGTGAGCATGCCACCTCTATCTTCATCTGCAGTTTGGGCCAAAGCGTCTATCAAAATCCATGGCACTTAGTAGACTTATGCCCTTTCCCCAGGTGACAGTAGGGGACAGGCAGGGGTACTTATATCTGGTCGGGCAAGAGAATCCAAAACCACAGATCTATGCACAGATCTATTGTTTTCACTGACTTCTCCAACTAGACCAAATCAGACCAAAGTCTGCAAAAATGACTGAACATCACAAATGATGGAGTCTATCAATCAGCAGGTACTTGGCCTAGACAGCCTGCGTTGGATTTGGAATCAAGCTGGTTAAATGGGTAGTTTGCGAACAAAAAATTTGCATTTTAACTAGAATATTTTTAGCATCGCGTCAGAATGTCGCAATGTCAACATTTGGAAGAACTTTATGCTGTAACTAGTGAAACTGGTTTACCTGGTTCTGCCGACAGGATGTTTACTTTTCTACTAAATAAACAATAAAGCCTGGAGTGAGAAAACGATAACCTCTGACTTGTGGGTGCCTTCACATCTGTTTCGAAAACACCACCGAAAAATAAACTGTAAAATGTTATTTAGGAACACCTGTGTCTTGTCAGCGTAACCCAAACCAGCAGCAGACGTTTTGTCCACTAGACTTCAACACCTGACTTCTGTTTCACCGATACCTCAAGCCAAACTTGGACAGGGCAGACACATACCTGAATATTTTCCTTGTCACATCGTTCGTTGAAACGCCGTGTAACTCAAAAGTTATAGGCGCAGTGGCCTTCAACGGATTACGATGAAACCAGTACGCCATTATGCCGAACTAAGTTTACGGAAGTAGTTGGTAAGGGAAATAACTTTCCTGTCATGGTCGCATGATCGAATGACGTCATTTGGCTGCCTCGGTAGCTTTTCGGATAAAAAAAATCATGAGTTGAAATTTCTGGACTACAAAGGTGTTCTTTACTGTGCTGTCCACGCTCTGCTGATTTCGCTCTGTGTGTGTGTGTGTGTGTGTGTGTGTGTGTGTGTGTGTGTGCGTGTGTGCGCGCGCGCGCGCTCGCGCTCACAGCCAGTCACACATTGACACAAACACACCACAAAAATCACATTGGACACGCAAAAACACAATTATAAACATACAGAACTGTCGGCCGGAATGTTGAAACTGCATCGTGTGCTCAGATAGACCCTCTAAAATTCAGAGGCGTGTACTGTCGCGGTACTGTTCATACTTAAAATACTCGTGTGCGTCTGGTGCATTGGTGGTTAACTCGATCGTGACGCTCCACTTTGTTTAGGGTCATCGCGTGCGTGTTCCTCTCTCTCTCTCTCTCTCTCTGGGTATCAATCAGCAGTTCAGTGGATCTAACACACACACACACACACACACACACACACACACACACACACACACACACACACGAGGCATACATTGTCTTTGATGTTTTTAATATAAACACCTTTGTGTCACAAAGCCACAGCCCAAACCACCAAGATGAAAAAAAAAATAATAATAAAAATTCAGTAACCACTTTCATCACAGTTCCCTCCCTCTCCGCAATCCCACTGAGGAAGTTTTGTGAGTCCCTACAACCTGAAAAGCCAATCAAGGGAGCAAACCTACTTCATCAGTGATTTTATTTGAATACATGCGGCAACGATGTTATTCAACATGTACAATGTAAAGATGAAATCGAAACGAAAGTAAAACGAAAGAAAAAAAACAAAAACTATGGAGATAATGAAGATACATGTATCAATACTCGTACATAGCTGAAAGTTGTAAAATATGTGTTCCTTTCATGCGGAAAATGAAAATAAAATGAACAGTTCAAAATGGTAAAATATATTGGCATTAAAAAACAAAACACCCCCCCCCCCCAAAAAAAAACAAAAAACAAAACAAAAACAAACAAACTCGCATAGATCTATACGATGCGCGTGAAATAAGCACCTACGCGCACGTACTAAACCCTATGAACCAAAGGCATGACGGTTATAACTATAAGGAACAGAATCAGGTGATATCACCCCGACATGACCAGATTAAAATCAGTCTGAACAATGCAGTTGTTCCCCCTTACCCCAACCTGCTCCATTCCCCGATGCTTCCCCTTGTGCAACTCTACCGTCGAGCGGTGGAAGGGCGTAAGTGCTGATAATATCCTTGGCGCCTGGGCACTACATGTATTATCAAATTCCGGCAGAGCTGGTGCAACAAATGTACGCCTCGGAATCTTGTGAGAAAGCTCGGTAAACTACTGACAAAAAAGTACTTTTAATTCATGGCAAAATCAGGGTGTTGTTGCTGAATCTGTAGCAACAGCCACAAAGGCACAGAATGGATACATAATCACACATAAAATCATTTTGAACATATCTAAACATTTGCAATGCAGAAAAAGCAGCTTATGCTATCAATAATACCATGTAAACTTTTGCTCAGTTCCGGAATATTTGGGCAGTCTTCAAAGCATTTTCAAAATGTCTTCTTTTTGTCTTTTCTACAGAGATCTGCATGTTAGTCTTCAGCCAAACCAATGACACTGTACATAAACCTTTTAAAACGGCATGGGGGTAGTGTTGCGGTGAATTTGTTTCGATGGGCATGCTTAAGCAGCATTATCATTATGCATGCAACTACGCAGTGTCTTCATTTTCAAACGGATCAGTAGCAAAACCTGGGTCAGCCGTCGATTATGACGTCATTGGAATTGGCGCCGTGATGACGTTAGGCCTAGTGCGTGGTATTCGCGTGCTGTTGTTCCAGTAAGTCTGAAATAAGCACGCAGCTACACAATGTGTTTCTTTTCAAACTGACTAGTGACGAAATCTGGCTCGGCTGTCGATTATGACGTCATAAGATTTGGCACCGTCATTACGTCAGTGAATGGCATTCGCGTGCTGTTCTTTCAATGAGTCTGAAGTACACATGCAACTGAAGTGACATAATATGAGTCGGCTATCAATGAGACGTCATCGGAGTTGGCGCCGTGATGACGACAATGCATGTCATGTGTGTGCTGTTCCATTATTTTTAATCAATGATTCTTAAGTATACCGTACGCATCTACACAGTGTCTTCCTCTTCAAACTGACTAGTGAAAATCTCTGTCGGCTGTCGATCATGACGTCATCGGAATTGGCGCTGTAATGACATCAGTGCATGTCAGGCGCGTGCTGGTGCAGCTGCGCGATGAAGTCACGTGCGGTGGTCAAGGACTGGCCAGGGTCAAGGTGAAGGACGAGGATGGAGCGCGTTCCCCAGGGAGGGAGGGTCACGCCCATGCGCACCACTCTCTCGTTGAAGGATCTCGTCATGGGCGGGGTGGAGCGCCACCTAGCGCCACAGCAACCACACTGCACACAGATGACATTAAAGTTTTTAAACTACGTTCAACGTGGAGAAGAACAGGGAAAGATAGACTGACTAAGTTAGACTCACATGAACCAGGCACTCTATCATGAACAGCCCTCCATACTGCTACTACTACTGACTCGGAAGAATTTTAGAGCGCCTATTCTGAAGAGCTTTAGGCGCTTAACACTGAGACAGACAGACAGACAGACAGACAGACACACACGCACGCACGCACGCACGCACGCACGCACGCACGCACGCACGCACGCACGCACGCACACACACACACACACACACACACACACACACACACACACAACCACACAACTCACCGCAAAACAGGCGCAGAGTCCGCAGCAAGGTGCACTCCTCGCCGTGATCTTGGTCTGGGCGGACGTTCCGATGTTGACCTCAAGGTCGGCGCTATGGAAACAGGTCAGGGGAAGGTTACGGAAGACAACGGCGCTGCGCTTGGACACCTCCAGCTTGTAGCCGCCATCTTTGGTCGGGTCGCCGTACGAATGCAAGTCAGCGTCTGGAGGCAGAAGCCAAAGCATACTTATAGATTTCAAGTTGTGGTCAGTAGTGTCAGTTATTCCCAGGTCATTGAAACCAAAGATCTGTACCGCAGCGGAGTTTTAGTCTTTGGTGTTTAAACCTGTGGAAATCACTGTAGAATGAAGACAATGAAGTTTCAAGCTGCTAATTCCAGCTTTGCTCAAAGGGTTCTCACAAGCTGCGATTCTGCAGGCCTACCAGCGGCGAAATGCCCTCAGAGCCAATTAAATCCGCTTGTAGCGGGCACTCCCCGCAGACGCCGCCGTGACGCCAGTGAATAGAGCACGGTTGTATTTTGTTCCTCGCCACGCCACCAAGTCGCCGCTGACCATGCTTTGTGTATTGGAGCGCCGGGCCGGCGGAGCAGCTGGTAAGCGCCAAAGTGTGTTGCAACGTTTGACCGCAACCCCCCGCGCAATACACAAGCGGGTGCCTCGCAGGCACTCTACGTCTGACAAGGCCTTAAGCCAACTTACGTTTTGGAATGGTTTCGCTCGTGAGCGCGCCTGTACGCTCGAATTACTCTATCTTGATGATTAGTACAACTCTTTATGTTGGTTTTGTTTACACTTTACGCGACACAAGACATAAGATATTTTACTGGATCCCATCAAAGGGAAATTACACTGCCTGCTCCACCTTTGATTAAGAATAAGAATAAATATTATGTTCTCACAGACACCTATTTACTCTGATGCGCACACACATTCACGCACTCCCTAAACATAAATACTTAAACATACAAGCACATAAATACAAAAATAGATTAAAACCGAAAAACTCTAAAAGGCGTCAGTTTGGTTTGGTTGTCCCTCCTGTAAAAAACATTTGCAGTGGTGATGGCCCGCGGGAGGAATGACCGCTTATATCTGTCTGTGCGTGTGGCAGGCAGTCTCCTCCACCTAGGCGAGGGGTCGAACATTCAAATTCTACGACTATTTTTACACTACTCGAGCGCTAAGTGTGTAGTCGCCGCGTCAGTCATCGAGTACGCTTCTGCTGGCCCCATGCCAGCATTAGAGACGCTGTCACTGTCCGGGTGTCTAAGCGGTGTGATGATAAATAACAGCTTAGAACGATCTGTGAGCACAAAAAAGTAGTATTATGTCCCTTGCATTAACACGAGCAACTCCCGAAATGCGACACAGCTAGTTTGAACAATAGTTGTCACAGAAGCATCTCTTGTCTGTCTAGATCTGTGAATCTTGGAACACAGTAAACACTACTCCCCACTACTCCCCCCAGTTAACATACCCCTCCCCCCCCCCCCAGAGAGAGAGAGAGAGAGAGGGGGGGGGGGTCTAAGCTGGTGAGCAGTCTCCTTTCAACAGAAATAGACCTTTACTCCAACAGATCTTAACTCCCTTTCTCGAAAACTAAACTCCACCTCCAGAGGCCGACACGTAAGATAATTACGAGTGAAAAGATCGACCGCTTAGCAGCAGACCTGTGTAGATGTCGGCTGACAAGAGCAGAACCCGTTGGCTTGTCAAACAGAGGCGCCCTCTACCGTACGGCTGACGCACAGTGTTCTGCCCCGTCTCGTCCTTAAACTCGACGTGCATGTAGTGGAGCCAGCAACCACCCAGCAGCAGCATCTCGCCGTCCACCAGCATGCCTGAAACAACAACAACACGATGATGGATAGCTTTTGTAATTTACCGCTGTATTTTGCTGTTACTCATTTTTATTACAGGGTGGGGTGGGTGTTTTGGGAGTTTAACGTCCTTTCCCACCACGGGTGATAACGATAACGATAACGATCCTTTATTTTACAACGGAAGAATTTATAGGCATACAAAGACCGTTTTCAAACTTGCCGTTGCTACACTACCATAAAAAAAATGAATAGAAGCATCTCTTGTAAGAGAGGTGATAATAAAGATGAGGCAACGAGAGAAAGGCCAGTACAGATATTTGGCCCCAGCCGGGATTCGAACTCACGACTCGAGCTCTGAAACTCGAACGCTCTACCATTCGGCTATCCCGGCCCCCCTGTATTAAAGCACTCCTCCGAAATTTCTAGGCTTACAAAAGCAACTAGAGTTGTCTCGACGATGATTAGCGTCAAACGCACAGGGCAGTGTGGTGACCATAGTGAATGGGAGATCTTCGGTAGCGCTCGACCGAGCAACTCCATCGAGCAGAGCCTTACGACACATCTCTTCTCACAGTTCTAATTCCTTTAACGACTCATGTCCTTCTCTGCTGTTCTTTTCGTTTTTCTAAGAACCGCCGTCAGAATGCTTATTACATAGAAATAGTTTGTAGCACCCTAAAAGCGGCCTGTCGGATATCGTCAGTCATCGT
The DNA here is from genome assembly GCA_018292915.2 of Batillaria attramentaria. Classification (NCBI taxonomy): domain Eukaryota; kingdom Metazoa; phylum Mollusca; class Gastropoda; family Batillariidae; genus Batillaria; species Batillaria attramentaria. The sequence continues at coordinate 1,841,085 of JACVVK020000005.1, read as the reverse complement.
TAGGAAACCTTTTGTCTTCTTCAGATGGTGACGCCAGTTGTCCTCACGTGTGCTGCGGTCCTCTGGAGGGCCTCCAGGTCACCATAGAGTTTATCCCTCATGGGTGTTGGCTCTGGCCATATGGCTCGTCTGGGGCCATCCTGCAGTGGGCAGTTTTGGAGTAGGTCTTTTGTGGTCATCGGGGCTGTGTCACAGGGGCACATCTCCGACTGGCCTATTGTCAGTTTGTTGTACATGTGAGAGCAATAGAGTTAAATATTTCCCACCCCTGGCAATGTGTCATACTCACCCTGCAGCAGCTGCTCGTAGGAGAACGTTTCTCCAGACTTGCGGTAGATGTCCAGCACATCTTGCTTCAGCAACGCTCCCTCGTCCAGAACGGTGGAGTTGAGTCGGTAGAACTCCTTGTGTCGGGAATAGGCTTCCTCAAGCACCGCGCGCGACGGAGGGTCAAGGTCGTGTCGCTTGAAGTCGTCGTCATCGTCACCGCTGCGCAGGCCGGAGGTCGCGTCCTTGACCCCTCCAGACCCGACCTGGGTCAGCATGTAGGTCGGCGAAGACACGGTTTTTGCTGACGTCTTCTCTGTGGTTTTGTTGCTGTTGTTGCTGCTGGCTGTGGTGGAGGTGGGTTTGTAAGAGGATGATGTCGTCGTGGTTGTTGCGGTGGTCGTTGTTGTGAGTACTGATGGTGTTGTAGAGCTTGTGCCGAAGGAAGACATAGTCGTCAGCTAGATGAAGAAATAATATGGCCATGTTATCATCATCATCATCATCATCATCATCATGGCGGTGACTATAATGATGATGATTGTAATTATTATTACCATTAAACAAATGATTCTCATTTTTTTCGTACCTTTTTTTTTTTTTAAGACGAAGAAAGCATGACCACCAAGTCATTATTTCTAAAGCAGGTCACATCATGAAATGTCATGCACGTGCAGCTTAAATTACGGTAATTTGCATAACAAAAGGCCAATCAGCATTAGAATAATTACAACAGTGATTTTCCCACGAAGTTTCTCAGTTCCACAACGTTAGTCATAGTGGGTGTGTTAATGACACTGTTTCAAAGCTGCGATTTAAGATCAGTTAATCTGTCCTGAAAATACGACTGCCATCTCTCTCTCTCTCTCTCTCTCTCACACACACACACACACACACACACACACACACACACATACACACACACACACACACACGAGCGCGCGCGCGCGCGCTGAACGGAAGTGAAAACGTGTTGAATTTATGAACTGCACCGGAAGACACAGTGCTAATGCAAACCTTGCTGTTTCAAAACTGCGACTTCATAAAAATTATCTGTCTTGAAATTGCGATCCCCCCTCCCCCTCCAACGCCTCCCCCCTCCCCCTCCAATGCCACCCCCTCCCCCCTCACACACATACACACACACACACACACACACACACACACACACACACACACACACACACACACACACACACAGAGAGGACGTCACAAAAACAGGTGTGCATTTTCTGCAATTTATGCAGTGTATGACCATCTAGATGAATCACCCGTTTACCTTCACGCACTCCCATCAATTATCATTACTTCCAAAAGATATGGGGCAAAATGGAGGTCATTACGTGTGAAACCCAACTGCTTTATGACTTTGACGCCTCGGTTTGGCACGGACAAATCTGTGTGCTGGAACGAGGCCAGCACGTGCATCTAGTGCGCAGCTGGCGTTTCACGAGAAGCAGAACGATGCAGACTTTCCGCCATTCTGCTGTCTGGGCTGGCACAAGTTACCTTGACTGACTATAAGATAGGAAGCAAATTGTCTGCCAACTTCGCCACGTTCAACCCGGGAAAAACGTACACTAGACAAACGAACATCATTAGCTAAACATGGCCCCCGACTGATGTCATATCATTCCCATTCAGCTATATAGTAGTTACACGATACTGTTTGTTGTTGTTGTTGTTGTTGTTGTAAAACCCAGCGAAGTCCTCAAAGTCTCCATACGTTTGTCAGGCATACAACAACGCTGTGGAAAAACTTTTCAAAAAATGCGCTTAAAGGTCTGCAATCTCAGCAAAAAGCTGCAAACATTGCGTTTTTTAAAACTGCGACTCCTCCGACTGTGCATAATCCCGGCAGGCAACTCTGTCACAGTTGCAGAGTTTTCAGCGCTTCGGGGACACGTATAAAACCTGAGCACGAGTTTGCCGTGACATCAAGTTATTTGGCTTTTGGTCTGTGAGCGAGACACATCGCTATAGTGTCTAGCGGATGTGCTGCACGATCTTTCTCGCTCAGTGTCAAAACGCAAACTGAGTTGTGAAGTCAAGCTGCCCGTGGCTTTTATTGGGGTTTCAGGGACGCTGAAAGCTCTGCAACTGTGACAGAGTTGACTGTGCTTGCGCGGTCGACTCTGTAATTTTTTTCACACTTCGGAAAGCTTTTTGTTGGGAGCGTAGATCTTTAACAAGATCCAAGATGCACTTGGTAGTAGGCCGATAAGTCTCTTCCCGAGAATAACCCTTCCTAGGAGAATGATTGCCTGGAACTAGAGCACGATAACCGAGAGAATTGTAACTGTAACGCGTAACGTAAATGATGACTCGAAACACAGCACATGTTTAGCTCATAATCAGATAGCCGGCGAGACATAACTTATACACGCGAACTCTGCCAAAGACAGCACAGCACTCATAATTTGCGTGTCAGGACACACGGGGTTCTAGCCGTCTTATCGTGCATGGAAATCCACTTGGCAGTTGCCAATGCCGATTTCGTGTGAGCCTTCAGCAAAACCAGATTTTACTTCTACTTCTTTTTCTTCTTCGGCGATCACTTCTTCAGATGGGGAAGCCAGTTGTCCTCACGTGTGCTGCGGTCCTCTGGAGGGCCTCCAGGGAGTTTATCCCTCTTGGGTGTTGGCTCTGGCCATATGGCTTGTCTGGGACCATCCTGCAGTGGGCAATCTTCAGATCACTACAAGCCACTTCAAGACACCATTATGCAATCTGCAGCGGTTTCGGGCCTTGCGGGGAGACCCACGCCTTGCGTAATAGTGGCTTGAAGTGGCTCCTACCGGTGTGCAGTGGCTTGTTCTTTTTAACCAGTCTTATCATATTGCGGGCAGGAGGTGGGCGGGCTCGGGCTCTTAAGGATGAAACTCTTACAGCCGGAACTCGAAGAACACTATCCATCTGAGGTGAACGGTGTCTTTAATTAAGTCTTCACGCATGCGGAGGTAAACACTAACCCCTGCCATGCCTCGTAGGTCCATGAGGTTACTGTGTCATCAGCCTTTCCGGTGATAAATCAGTGAGTATCTCCGTGTGCAGACAAAATATATGAAATGGAGGTTTTTTGTTGTTTAAAACCCCCCCCAAAAAAACAACGTTCTATATGGACCGACATCTTTATCTGTGCAAAGTGCACACCCATCTAGCAAAACACGCCAAAATTATCTCTGAACGAAATTTGCGACTACCCGTTGCAGTTGGTTTAAACAAGTTTATTGCAATACGGTTTTTTTTCCAAAGTAAATAAACAATTTCTGAGCATGAACAAGCTAAGCTTATAATAATGCTCAGGGGATCAGTTAGTTGCAGTTAATTGTACGGATAAATTTAACGGTGTAATAAGCAAGTTTAATGAAGATTTTCCCCTTTGCGTCTCGGTTTTGGTGGAACAGAGAGAGAGAAAGAGATTTGCAAGCCTTTATTTTCCAACGATAAAAGTCTTGGCACAAACGGGTGGGTGGGTGTATGGGAGCTTAAACTCGTTTTCGACCTTGTGTGGCTGATATCAAGGACGGGACAAACGACAAAAAGGCCAGCACAAATATCTGGCCCCAGCCAGGATTCGAACTCACGACCCAAGCATTGAGTCCAAAGCTCTACCACTGGCCTACCCTCGCTCCCCCGTTTTTTTTTTTTTTTTTTTGGTGTTTTTTTTTGACAATGGAAGAAGGAAGAAGTTATAGTCATGAATAACCATTTTCAAACCTGCCATTGCTAAACTACCAGAAAAAGAAGGAAAGAAAGAAAATGAAATCATAAATCATACAAGATTTAGATCATACGAGAGAGAGAGAGAGAGAGAGAGAGAGAGAGAGGTGGGGGGGGGGGGAGGGAGTGGCCGGGAGGAGGGTGGGTCCAAGATCTTTTGCACGAAGATCGTTTTAACGGTTTATACTGCCAAAGCAGTTCTCGGCCAAACAAGAATTCGGCCGTGGCGTTCCATCGACAAGAAAGCAAAGCAGCTGTCTAGACCATCAGCTACCCTCTCAAACTCTTATGCAATCCTTGCTATAAACTTGTGGCACAGGCAACGCAACACGTAACCCTCCCCTCCTCCTGTACCCCCCCCCCCCCCCTCCCGGGGCATCTGCCTTTTCTCACCACAATGGGTTTTTGAGTGGCTGCCTGCAGAATTTGCAAACAAATGCACACACGTGTGATGGATCTGTCAGATTAGGTAAGAGGCCCGATAACTGATGTCTGCAGTAATATTGGTAAAAGGGCCTTTGCGGCTATCAAATACATGGCACTTAGGCCCTTTTTGCAGATGTCAATGGTGGGGTGTTTGTATTCTTTGTGATATTTGTGCATGAACTGATTGTGAAATCCAATTTTGACGTCCGGGAGTGGAGGAGGTGTGGGGGTGGGGGTGGGGGGGGGGGCGCTGTATTAGTCGGGGGTATTGAAAACTTTATACTTGTAGTGGAATAACGGCGCTGGCAGCAGCATCACTGAATTGTTGTGTTCGCGTTGGTAAACAACCAATTTGTAGTGAAACCACAAGATTTAAAAAAAAAAAAATCCCACCGAAGTAGCGGACAGAAATCACTGAAAATACCTGTGTGTGTGTGTGTGTGTGTGTGTGTGTGTGTGTGTGTGTGTGTGTGTGTGTGTGTGTGTGTGTGTGCGCGCGCTCTCACCGCGCTCCAGTGTCCGACATCAGGCACGATGTAGGGAAGCGATGCTTCATTACTGTCGTTGATGAGACTTTGACGATGTACAGACCGGAGAGTCGGTAATGGAAGCGAGCTGATTTACAACCAACCAACCAAACTGACTGATTTACTATGCAGCTATACTCAGCTGACTATACAGCGCCTGCAGAATGGGAAGACCTTTGTATTCCAGCCAGATGTCAAGACCAGGATCTGCTACTTGTTACTGTTTAGCGTCTCACAGGTGTAGTAAGCCAGATGTACTCGTTTGACTCCACAGGGCACTTCGAGAAGCTTCAAGCTGCTTTGATCCGGGGCACTTGCAGCCTCGAGCTACTTAAGACCCTGTAACATTCTGCATGTCCACATGTTCTGCATGTCCCGATCAAGCCACCGGGACTAAGAGTGACTTCCCTTGTCACATTGTCTGGTCAGTGCCTGAAGGGTCAAAGTATACGGATTACTGAATTCAGGACTTCTCTCGTCTGTCACGAAACCAAACCAAAACAACCCCGGGGCACTTCCAGCCTCAAGCTGCTCAGACCCGGGCCACTTCACGCTGGGGAGTACATCTCGCGTGTTACACCACCCACTAGTCTGCGCTACCAGTGAGTCTTCGTGAACTCCACAACCTCGTCACAGTACGAGGGCCGGCGGGACTAACCGGCCACCAGTTGCTTTCGACCAAAAAGTATCACTGATGGCGCGAAGGAAGACAAGGTGACTGGCAATGGTCATTGAGGGATGGTTGGTTTAATGGGGATTTGCGTGCTTTTCCACATCGTGAAGACTGAAAGGCAATATCAAAGACGGGACCACAAGGAAAGAAAAGAAGCAGGAGAAGAAGACTGAAAAGCCAGAAGGAACATTTTACTCACATCCGGAAATAAAACTCACGACCTGTCCACACACACACACACACACACACACACACACACACACACACCTTTGAATCTACTGTAGATTACCAAGAGGCACTGAACATCATGTATTGGGCGCGTGCCACTGTATCTCTGGCACACACCTTCTCGTGTCTATGAAGACTGTAAGGCGTTTATTTTTTACCGTAATTCTGTCCTGCCCTTGACTTTATCTTGTGAACGAAGCAGTAATGTGATCTCTCCCCATCCAAAAACAAAATCCGGTATCGGAGGCTTTTTTGAGCCAAGTTCAAGAGAAGGGGAGATTACTAGCCTGCCAGTAGGCAGTCGGTTATCTGCTTTTGCACAAGTCAGTTCCTGTCCGTGCGGGAAATTGGAATTTGGATGTAGGTGTCTATCAGATGAACATCTCTCTCTCTCTCTCTCTGTCTGTGCCGTGTGTGTGTGTGTGTGTGTGTGTGTGTGTGTGTGTGTGTGTGTGTGTGTGTGTGTGTGTGAGAGAGAGAGAGAGAGAGGGAGAGAGAGAGACTGACGCTGTGAGTGTGTGTGACGCTGTGTGTGTGTGTGTGTGTGTGTGTGTGTGTGTGTGTGTGTGTGTGTGTGTGTGTGTGTGTGTGTGACGCTGTAAGTATGTATGCTTATGTATGCTGTGAACAGGCTGTTTTCGCTGCGGATATTTTGCCAGGAAAATTCCAGCAAAGATTCATCACAGAGCACACTGTCTGTTTTTCCTGGCCATGTCAGAGTAAAATATGGCGCCTTATCTCTGCGCCCTCTGAGGGTTGTGAATGAAAGATATCGGCAATCGCAAAGGAAACCTCTAGTATCTGAGTGAGTGTCTTCTACTGAATTTACGCGAAGGGACCAGACATAAATCTAAAAATCTGTCGATGTAAATTGCAGTTATGTTACAGGTACATGCCAAGCTGTGCTCAAAACAGGAAGCATGCATTTTTCTTGCAGGCGCACGGAAGTCATGTTTCAGTTTACACAGAAGCTTCTTCTATAAGCTATAGACAGTACAGAGACTGAGTAGACCCCAATATTCAACTGATGGAATAATAATAATAATAATAATAAGTCTTGAAGAACCCAAATCTCAAAATGACAATTCCAGCAACAACTAGCCGACACGACCAAGAATTACTCTCTGGCTTTTCCGTGTGAAAACCGTTTTCAAGAAGCATGACAATAAACAACCTCTCTCTGTCAACGCATGCTCACACAGATAACTATCGTCCGAAGAAGCCCAACAGAAACATTTTAGAAATGGAATAGCCAATCAGCAGCAACTATTCACATAGAATCACTCGGAGTACGCCAATCAACGGATCTGTTTCAGACGCACAAGGACCAGCCGAACATTGCAACAACTTTGCCGCCTGTGACACCATCACCGGTCCGTGCCAGTCAGCAAACGACACTTCATGCGGAGCTGATGCTCATTGCTGTGTCCCGGCTCATGGCTGTCATTCCCACTGCGAGCACAACCACGACGCTTCTGTCGGGAAATAGAAAGTGTCTGTTGTGTCTTTTGTCAGTAACGTGTACACAGACGACATGAAGCTCAGATACAGCACTGTCTAGAGCTGTCGTTGCTATTTTGTACTTTGTCGTCTTAAAGGAGGTGTGCAGCTGAACACTTGAGAGTAAATCTGTTTTGTGTATTGTCCAATGAGCGTGTTGCGAGTCTTGTGGTGTTGGTTTAGCTGATTAAGGAGATCTTGTATTATAGCACACCAGTCCGTCTGTCTGTCTGCATGCCTCTGTGTGTGTGTGTGTGTGTGTGTGTGTGTGTGTGTGTGTGTGTGTGTGTGTGTGTGTGTGAAACAAATAATAATTACAACTAGGTAAAACAAACATAAATACTACGCGCATATAAAGCAAATATTGCAACTTATCATCTCCTAGGCGCAATAAACCAGTTCGCAGCAAATGCCCAACATCACTTATTCCTAACCACTGGTAGTGCAGACGTGAGTGAGGGGGTGGGGTGGGTGTTTAGGGGTTTAACGTCCTTTTCCACCACATAGGTGAGTGAGGGGTTAGAAAAGGAGAAATATAGATGAAAGGTAGCTTCCCATAACAATAATAATTGTAATAATATGACGGTTTTAATAGCGCCTATTCTGAAGAGCTCGAGGCGCGTAACAGAGACACGGTGTCGCATTTGTTGCTTTCATTTCCGTCATTATGTACATCGCTTAGAGCCTGTTGTTTGCATGTAGAAGCGCCCTATAACTCTTATGTTATTATTATCATGATTATTATGGTGTCTGTCTGTCTGTCCATCTCTCTCTCTCTCTCTCTCTCTCCACACACACACACACACACACACCTGTCTGAAACGCACCGGCTTGTCGTGTTCTCTCTGTTCCCGCCCAGGTTAAAGAACAGATCGCACGAACGAACAGCGCTCTTGTAGTATTCTGACTCGCTCAATCAGGCGCACGGATTCTACGAGGAAAAACCACGCCAAAACAAACACGGCAGGTGGGGCGAGGCGGAAGCAGAAAATCAGGGAAATCAGGGCACCCCTGAGACATGTTGCACGTGTTACGTGCCCAGATTACAGTGCAGACTAGCCGTCAGACTGCTCTTCATTTAGACGAAGCACCCCCACACTTCACACACCTGACGAAAACAAAGATCCGTAGTGTGGAGGAATTCTGGCGAATCAAGGTTCAGGAATGGGTGCCGAGGGACGGTGTACGCCCTAAGACGTTTGGACGTAGCAACGCCCTAGCAACGCCCAAACAAAACAAACAAAAATCCAGGGAAAATGTCATTACGGCTATCTCGTGACTTTGACCTCAGCAGGTTGTTGTTACATGTAGTTCTTTTTATTTCACTTCGTGGTTTGTTTCTTTGTTTGTTTGCTTTGGTTGTTGTTACATGTAGTTCTTCTTATTTAACTTCATGGTTTGTTTGTTTGTTTGCTTGCTTTGGTTGTTGTGACATGTAGTTCTTTTTATTTAAATTCATGGTTTGTTTGTTTGTTTGCTTTGGTTGTTGGTACATGCAGTTCTCTTTATTTAACTTCTTGATATGTTGCATGTAGTTTGTTACCTTTCAGTTCTATGTTCGTGTGATATGTAGTTCGTGTGTGTGTGTCAAGTGAGTTGATATTAGGTATGTAATGCAACTGATTCATGTACCCCTATCGGGGTCAGTAATAAACCAACTTAACTCGACTTGAGCTGTCCCAGCATACGAGATCTGTAATTACGACACCCGAATTTCAGATACGTTGGAAGGTTGGCGATACTGAGATACAGACATACACAACGGGACACACACTGAGCCGAACACGGACAAAAACCACGCGATCCATGCTGCCAATCATTAAGACCACCAGAAGACCAGTTATACTAAGTGAACATTAATTTTACTTTTAAAGGAGGTGGGGTGGGGCTTGGGGGTTTAACGTCCTTTTCCACCACATACGGGTGATATCAAAGACGGGACAACGATGAAAAAGCCAGCACAAATATTTGGCCCCAGCCGGGATACGAACTCACGACCCGAGCATTAGAAGTACAAAGCTCTACCATTCGGCCACCCCGGCTCCCCTTTTAAATGGGCTAATGCTACCATTTTTTATGCTCACAGATCGTTCTGAGTTGTTTTCGTGGTATCTATCATCACACCAGTTAGACACCTGGACAGTGACAGCGTCTCTAATGCTGGTACTGAGCCAACAGAAGCGTACTCGATGACGCTGTGACCGTCCACACTGAGCGCTCCAGTAGCGTGAAAGCAGTCGTAGAATTTGAATGTCTGGCCGGCTTGCGCAAAGCATTGTATCAGCATTGTACTAACTTGATCATCAAGATCCAGCCAACAGGCGCACTCACGAGCAAAACTGTTCTAAAACATAAGCTGGCTTAGCAAAGATGGAATTAGTCCGTTTAATTGAACCGTTTAATATCTATACAGCATTTCAACTGGTATTAACCGTAATATTACTAATAACCCGGATTCTTCTATGTAGTATCCTAAATATTTGTAACCAGCAACGATCGAAATAGTCAGCAACTGCTCACCAAGTAAAGACTCTATTTACCCGATTCCAGTGATGTTAGAACCCAGACAAGAAATGAACACGTACAGTAAAAAGAAGGAACTGCCGAAGAAAAGCAGGAAATCAGTGAAAGAAAGAAAACAGTTCTAGAACAGAAATGGCCAAAACGGCCTAGGTGCTAGTCAAATCCATGTCGCCCTAAGGCCCTTATACCAAATGGCGCTACAGAGTTGTGTCAGTATTCTACAGGAAGAGCGATCAGCAGGCGAGAAAAAAAAAAAAAAAAAAAACCTCCTAAAACCGTGGGAGGTCTTGATTTCATCGTGTTATCACTCAGTGAAGGAATCGGACAGGTGTGTGATTCTGTACTCCACTTGTGGAGAAAAGTAGATAGCTTGACACTTTGATGTTCCTGTCTTGTCTGCGGAACGACCTACAGCGGCCTGACCATGCATGAGTATGATGGACTGAACGAGAAGGGCTTGGTCAGAAAGAAGGCGATCGACGGACTCAGCTAGGTCATTCTTTGGGCTGATCAAGATCACAGGCACTTAGGGCTTCATGACTTAATTTTGAGTACTGTATTTTAATTTTGGATAATGGCAAAGGGGCAGCACTCTTCCTAATAAAGAATTATCACTTCCCCTGAGGGACAAAGCCTTTGGTGTATCCCTGTGTGCGAACTCAGTAAAACCGCCCACAGAATAGATGCGTCCTCCATACTCGTGAAGTAGTTGCCACCTTTTACGGCTTGACATAGGATTTAGAGCTTTCAAAGAGAGGGTGAGTGCGTGCGTCTTTTGGGGGTGAATTAACGTCATTTTCCACCACGCATGGGTGATATCAAAGACGATGCAACGAGAAAAAGGCCAGCACCAATAATGATTTGGCCCCAGCCGGCCGGGATTCGAACTGACGACCCGAACATTAGAAGTCCCACCATTCGGCTATCCCCCCCCCCCCTACCGCTTTCAAAGACATTCGTGCCTTTAATAGACAACATTAAAAAAAAAGAAGACAGAAGAACTTTAGGTGACTGTCAGTGTTGACAGCATTAACAACAACAAAAACAACAGCGAGAATGGCAGAGGCCGTATGTTTGAGGCTAAAAAACCGGGCGTTGGTTCCCATCATTTTTTCTGGGATAGCTCTGATCATTAATTTTGACAATCATTTCTACCGTCACATGGGGGAAAAAAGCGTAAGTGTTTTCACAAACCCACGGTGCTTAGGCCCTCATCCAACTGACGGCGTATGTCTCCATCTGCTGTACTGGTGGAAGAAAAAAAGGGGTCTAAATGTTTGTAAAATCCATGGCGCTTACGCCCTTTTGCCAACTGATTCCAGATCTCGTGCTTGTGCCCCCCTCATCTACTGTACTGGAAGCCGCGGCTTCACGGAAAGAGAGCAGTGTCGCTGCCTCGGCTAAAATTACGTGGCAGAAATGTCAGCATACCGGAATGAGCTGTTTAGCAAATAATGACGCCAATTGCCCGGTACTGGCCGCGCTGTTTATCTCAATGTGAGGAAATTGTGAATACTAATAGCCCCAATTTTCCGCCCAACTAAACACTAGAACAGTTCTGCTGCAGTGTTATTCCGTGTTGGCCGGTGTTGTTGTCAACAAACTTCAACGTAGGCGTTTTTCCACAAACTAGCGTTTCATCTTTTGAGATAATACTACATATATATTAACGTATATCAGCATACAGGGGAACCGGGATAGCCGAATGATAGAGCGTTGGACTCTCAATGCTCGGGTCGTGAGTTCGAATCCCGGCTCAGTGGGACCAAATATTTTTCTCATTGCCCCGTCTTTGACATCACCCTTACGTGGTGGAAAAGGACGTTACATTCCTAAACACCCATCCACACACCCGTATATAAGCATGCAAGTGGCATCTGAAGGGGGGCAGGTAACTGTGGCAATGTTTGGAGAACATGTCCGTGACGATTTCCTCATTCTGCAGTATTAGCTGTACATCAAGGTACTCAGCCGTCATACCACGTACACAAACTACGGTGAACATCAATAGCAAAAGAAGAGTACATGTATGTAATTACATAGAACAGTGTGCTGCTATTGACATCTTTGGCTGACGTCACACGGGAGACATTTTAGTCCGAACACGACCGAACACGGCGTTTTCCGCGTTCCTCGTGCCGGCGACGTGCGGCTACAACAAGTCTTTGCTCTAATTTTTCTGGATCGTGTTTGAGCCGTGTTCGATGTTTGTTCGGACTGATACGTCTCTCATGTGACACCAGCATTACTGACTTCCCGAACCTACTATAGCATTCTTGTGATTTCTGGTGTAGCCAAAGACAGCAGCAGAAAAAGTAAGCACATAACAGAAAACCACACAAAGATCAACGAGATCTTGTTGATACTGAAATCAGTCTTAATTACCTACCAAAGCTGACTTTGTTAGTCTTTAATCAATGCTCGCGGCGTGAGTTCGAATCCCGGATGGAGCCAAATATTTGTGCTGGCCTTTTTCTCGTTGCCACGTCTTTGATACTGATCACTCATACGAGGTTGATAAGGATGTTAAACTCCCAAACACCCACCCACCTTACCCTGACTTTAATCTTTATTATTCTAATGTTTTATGCTGCAGCAGCTGACAGCAGGAGCAAAATAAAGTGAGCAAGAGAGGGAAACCGCACAAACACGAAAAGGACGTTAAACTCCCAAACACCCGCCCACCTTACCCTGACTTTAATCTTTATTATTCTAATATTTTATGCTGCAGCAACTGACACCAGGAGATAAATAAATAAAGTGAGCAAGAGAGGGAAACCGCACAAACACGAAAGGAATCCATAGCAGGACCGACCGGTGACATTGGGCAAGGAACAAAGACTACAGAACATCTGGAACTGGATGCCAGCCAAAGCAAAAGTGGCCTGCCACAAAAAAAAAGAACAACACACTCTTGTACAACAGGAACACAGCGATGTGCAGCACCTGTGTCTAAAACAGTGTGCTGAGGTACACAAGCAAAAGGTGTGGGTGTGTCATTTTACTACAGAAACTCAGATTATGACAGGATGTAAGCTTGTGTGAGATCTAGAACTAGAAGGGTTGCATTTGTTGATCAAGCACTGACAGATATGTACGCAGCGGCAGGCGGGTGAGTCAGATGGGACACAAAAAAAGGTTCAGATAACCCCCCATGCTTTTTTTTTTTTTTTTTTCAATAAACGAAAACCAGACTCACTTTAAAAAAAAATGACACTACCTCCACTCCTTTTCATTTTGGTTGAACTTTCCCGCCTTATTTTTCTCTTCAAATTTCTTCTTTAAAAAATGCACTTGTAGACAAGGATGGCGAAACATTTACGTGTTAGTGTTCTAATAACTGTCTTGCATCTGTATGTCTACAGTGCTGTATTGAGTATTGGGTCGAGCCCGAAAAATCCACCGCACCCCTGAGGCTGTCCGTGATCGGTGCTGTGCACCAGACATCACAATATCATGATTTATTCGGGCTCGCCCCAATACCGTCTACATCTCGGCTATGGGGCTAGGAGTTGTTGGCACAAGCATTCTACAACAGCGCGCTAAAATGGTGGACCGTTTCCAAACTGGCTGAGTAATTGAATTTTCACGCATACATCAATCTATGGGGATAGGCATAATTATGCTGTCTTATGATATGCACTACCTTGAGCATGACCAGTTGATTACACCAGTTGAGAAGGCAGTGAGTACTTATAACTATGGGCTCAACATAAAAAGCATTTTTCGCGCTTTTCCACAAGTTTTGCCATGCAATTTTTGTTGTTGTTGTTGGTGGTGTTTTTTTGTTTTTTTTTTTGGGGGGGGGGGGGGGGGTCGAATCCCGGCTGGAGCCAAATATTTGCACTGGCCTTTTTCTCTCGTTGCCCTGTCTTTGATAATCACCCTTACGTGGTGGAAAAGGACGTTAAACTCCAAAATCACCTGCACACTCACCCGCTATTTTTGTTTTCTTCTGTTTCTTCTTTTTTCCCCTTGACTGCACTTTGCTTGAAATTTCTCCAGAACTGTCAGCTGACCTCTCTAAGTGCTCACAAACTCAAAACAAAATTAATGTTTGTTCGGGGTCTGTACTTTCAGAAATTATTTCTGCCCTTCTGCCCTGCCTGTGACCGCCAGAGGAGATAATGACCTGAAAATAGACTGACTGTCATCCGAACACAGCGGGCGGCTGGTATGAATTATCTGTGAGAGTTCAGTAGATTGATTTGTACATGTACACCGACTGACTATTCACTAAAAGGGTATTTCACGTTTAGACACGGATGGCATACCAGAGCATACAGCCATTTTCCTTAATGTGTTTCTGTGTGTCTTTGAACAATGTATGCTGTCCAGCAGTCTTCGAAAGTGCCTATGATGTAAGGTACATTTGTATTCGTATTCACACACACACACACACACACACACACACACACACACACACACACACACACACACACACAGACTGGGGCCGGCTGGGTGGGAAGTGATATGTACCTGCACAAAATCAGCTCAATATGTTTTTTTATGTTGTTTTATTTCGGAGGAGACGGTCTGCCATGCTGGCATGTAGGTTACAAAAACACGGCTCGTGTCTTCCATGCCTCGAAGATCACTGAAAAGCAATCCCAGACTTTGCTTCTGGTCTAGATAACAGGCTAGGCTTCAGTCTAAGCTTCTGCAACACAGGAGACCTCACACATTGGCACGTTGTTTGAGTTCGACAAGTTCAAATTGAAAATACTTTATTCATCCCTCCAGGGGCATTTAAAAAATAACCAAATACTATTATGAAAGAAAAGAAAACTGTATGGACAGCCAAAAAAAAAAAAAAATCGTACTCTATACAGGCCTTAAAATATGAAATTTCTGAGAAGGCAAATCAATCCATTAGTCTAAAATTTTAGAACATGCTTACACATCAGCACCTAATACTTACATCAGACCTAACATGATCACGGCCAGTACTTTATAACTTGGTCAGAGACAGCAAGCGATGATTTTAACAATACTACCTATAGCAACGGCAACACACACACACACACACACACACACACACACACACACACACACACACACACACACACACACACACACACACACACACACGGGAGGTCCGATCTGGACTCATTTCTGTCTATAGACGCTACGGCCTGCGTTTCCTGATCAATACTTGTGAAGACGATATCGTATCGGCAGCAGCAGGTTCCAAACATTCCTGGCATAACATCTTTACAACGGTCTTGGCATCCCTTTGAATCTGTGGCCATCTCGGCTACTGGGCTAGCAGTTTGTTGGCACCTGCATTCTACAAGAGCGCGCGGCTGAAATGATGGATCGTATCCAAACTGACTAATGGAATTTTCACGCCTACGTGAATATAGGGGATAGGCATATGCTGTCTGATGACTGGTTAGTATACAACAAACTCAATAGACTAGAGTTGGGGCGGTCGGTGGTCTAGTGGTTAAGAGACCTGTCACCAATGCGAGAGGTCAGGGGTTCGAGTCCCACTCGGGGCCAAGAATTTTTCCTTCTCGTATGTGGCACCGTTCATTCGGGCCGATCGTCGGGGGTTCTCTCCGGGTACTCCGGCTTCCTCCCCCTCTGCTTTGGAAGTGTTCAGCCCACCAAATTTGAAAAATAAATGCAATTCTAAATTCCGAAATTTAAATAGCTGAGCTGACCCTTCGCACCACGTGATTGTAATGTGTTTATGTCTGGTGTGTGAGAGAATGTGTGTGATTCACGTGAGCGTGCGTGTTGGGTTCAGTTCGCGGCGCTTTGAGCCGATTCATGAAATTGGGTAAAGCGCCTATATCATACTCCTTATTATTATTATTTGTAGCGCACTAATGGGAAAGCATGGTTGGAAATCTGCTGTCCGTGGCGCATTCAGTTCAAGTGGGTGCAGCAGGGAGCAAAACAGTAAAACTGAAACGAATCAAAAAAGGAGTACATCTCACTGTTGAAAAGTTGTTTGCGTGCGGGTGGATGAGTGTTTCACACGTTGATTTATTTCATTTTTTGCGGTGAAAATTTGCACCAGCCGCCATCAGTGATGCACACGGGAAAAGTACACAAACTCCAGAGTACAGTCCCCTTTCGTTGTCCAGTATTTCCCACACGAAAGGGGACTGTACTCTGCACATTACTCTGGGGGCGCGTGCGTGTGTGTGAGAGAGAGAGAGAGAGAGAGGGGGGGGGGGGGGACGAAGGGAGGACGAGACTCCTAATCTCAAACGCCCCTGAACGTCTGGTGGTCATCACATTCCCCGTGCTGGGCGGCACGCAAACCCCTGGGGAATGTGGGCGTGTCAAAGGTCAGGTGGGAGCGAGCTGCACGTGCCAATAAAGACTGATTGTACTCGACACCATCTGGAACCCGCTACACCCTACAGTGTCTGCGCCTGGCGGCTACTGTTTTATGTGTAGTGCTGTCGTTACAGCGTTGTCTAAACTGCCAGGTCACGGAGAACCATCTACTATAGGTAACAGGTGTACTGTGTATACTATAAAGTATAGTATACGTGTGTTACGTTCACTATAGTACACTCCAATCATACATCAAACCAGATTTCGGATACGGGCCGTCGTTTCGTTAGAAACTGGGTCGTAGTGACCTGATGACGTAATTCAAGATATGCACAGATCGTCTTTCCGTGTTAAATATTGAAATCTTTTATCGGTGTTACACGGTTGCTGGGACTTGACTAGAAAATTAATGCCAGCCAATGTTCGTTTCTCTCATAATAATTTATAGAGTTGTTTTGCTGGCTCCGCATGTAGAAGTCGAGGTCAGGGATTTTAGCCCCGGGTTAGAGTCTAAACTCTAACTAAACTAGCACCAGGGTTAAATTTTCTGTCGTTTCGAAGCGGGTCCATTCCAGCAAAGATGCCTAAGCCATTATAGAAGGATTTATTTCTTCCTTTCTTCGCCTCCTTTTTTATATAATTTTTTTTGTGGGGTTTCTTTTGTCCTAGGCTGGGTTAGGCCCGTAGCCGTGGGTTAAATTAACCTCGACTTTTACATTCGGGCCCAGAACAATTATGGCAAGTTTGGGTTCAGTATCAGCCGGACATAATCACACGGTTGTTGGTACTTCAGCAAAGCACAGAATACTAACCCGCGGAGAGTTTTAACGAGTGGTCATGGAGGTTTCTCACACCTACTCGTACGAAACAGGAACATGTGCCAAGAGCGTTGTTGTTTCAAACATTTTATCCCAGGCGATTGGTAGACCGTTGGACTTTCAATGCTCGGGTCGTGAGTTCGAACACCGGCTCAGTGCGGCCAAGTATTTGTGCTGGTCTTTTTCTCGTCGCCCCGTCAGTCTTTGATATCACCCAAACATGGTGGGAAAAAGACGTTAAAACTCCTAAACACCCATCCCCACCTACCCTGGCCTATTTGCTTGTACCATGCAAAGCACATGCGCGTGTTGGCGCGTGTCCAGCACACGTACAAGCAAGTGTTGAAAACGTTCTTTGTTCACGTGGGAGATGGCATTACATTCTCCTCCCCCTGCCGGGGAGCCGGGGTGGTCGAATGGTAGAGCGTTGGACTTCAGTCTAATGTTCGGGTCGTGAGTTCGTATCCCGGCTGGGGCCAAATACTTGTGCTGGCTTTTTCATCGTTGCCCCGTCTTTGGTATCACCCGTATGTGGTGGAAAAGGACGTTAAGCCCCCAAACACCCACCCACTCTCCCCCTGCCCACCACCACCCCCCCCCCCACTCCGGCTTTCCAAGGGAACCTGTGGAGGACGGAGAATGTCCGGCTTTCCAGCACAAGCGGAAAGCCCTGAGTTCAGGAAATGCGCTCCACAAAAAGCACCTGTATAAATATGAAAGTGTCAGATATGTAGGTCAGAGCAGCGAGGCGGAAAGAAGGTTAAATTCCTTTAGGAAGAAAAATTGACTGTGCCGAATCCACGTCAGTGCCTATTTCTGGCTCATGTGGAAATGCTTTCGACTGACGTGGTCGCGGTGCAAACTACAATTAAAGTCTCTTTCTTTTGCGTGTATTTCGACGGAGTCAGTAATGCGTGTGCATAAACAAGTGTCTCATTTAGTTCTACGTATAGCAACAACGTAGCGTTCCTGAAGTTTTCATTTTGGCCGCATTAATGGACATGATTGTTGACCCGGATTCTCATAAAATAAATAAATAAATAATAATAATAATAATATGCGGAATTGAAAGTGAATAATAATAATAATAATAATAATATGCGGAATTGAAAGTGAATTTTTTTGTTAAAAGACACGATAAATAAATAGGCTGATAAATTAGTGATCACGTTTCTGATCAGTTTCAGCACCTGGTTACCACGTCAATTTGGTCTGTTGTACGCGTATGCAGAGTGGAGTGCGTTTGGTGATATCACACACACACACACACACACACACACACACACACACACACACACACACACACACACACACACACACGTACGTGCAAACACACATCATCGATAACAGCTGGCTCCCATTCCCAGGCTACACGTTTCCAGGGGACCCGGCTAGGACCGGCGGCAACGTTTGGATGACTCAATCGTCATAAAACCTTGTTTACCGGGCTAGAAACCCGCCCCCTCCCCCCCCCCCCGACCCTTATCGTGCAATCTTTCACAAAATGAGTCAGAAAGTAACCTCACCACAGCTACGCATCCAGAAGCTACAAGTCGTCTAACAGCGTTATATTCTTCTTCTTCTTTTCTCAGTCACTAAGCCCTACAATTTGTCCTGAGTTCCATTAATACAAGAAGAGCGTCTGGTAATCTATGTAAAACTGACAACGTTTTCATTGCAACGTCTACAATGTTAAAAATTAATGCCTGTATACGTATGAAACCACGACTGAGTAATAAATTCTACTAAAAGACTCTTTTTCGTGGACAAGTACCGGCTACTGAAGAGGTCTACGGTTCCTGGCGAATTCCACGGTTTGTTGATAAGCAGCTGTACCGCCATTTTATTTACGAGGCTGTGTAGTCGCTCTGAACGTGTACCATCCGCCATTGCTGGCCAGAAATGCCATAAAAACAACCGCCTTGGGCAGACAGTTCCATGCCTTTAGTCTCGGCCGTTAATCCGAAACTGCACAACCTGTAGTAAATACGATTGTATCTTGCGTCTTGGGAGGCTCTCAAAGGGGAAAGCAACAGGAGATAAATCGATAGTTGGAAAGGGAATAAGTTCTGGCATTCCCGGTCAGGACCCCTGGCTGCGCTGGAGACGGAATGCAGGCTAGCCGGCCATAGCAGGAGTGGTGATGGAGGAAGGAAGAGCAAGAGCGGCCGGGGTCGGCCAACTATCGAAACAGAAGTACCCCTCCCTCCCCCTTCCTCGCGTGCTGTGCTGCAATAACTACTACTGCACTTCATTATCTCTGCTTACCCTCTTAAATACAACCACCGTTTCCTCTGTAAAGAAAACCCCCAAAACGACAAACTCTTCAACAGAATGAGTACTAGTCGCTCCGGCCACAGAACTGAGAAGCACTCACCTTACTGCTACCTCCATAGGCAGCGCCACTACCGCTCCCACTGCCAACACCAGCACCACCACCGCCAACGACCCCGAGGCCTCCGGTTCGCTGTCCGTGGGTTGAAGCTGACGAGGACGTCGCTGAGGAAGACGAGTATGAGGACGCGTGTTGCGTGACCGCCTGCATGCGCTGGTCATGCGACTCCGGTATCTCTGCGCTCTCCTCCAAGGGGGCCAGCCTGGCCCCGCCAGCACCCACTAGGCCTAAGCCCTTGGTGGCCGTCGTCTGCTGTT
The DNA here is from genome assembly GCA_018292915.2 of Batillaria attramentaria. Classification (NCBI taxonomy): domain Eukaryota; kingdom Metazoa; phylum Mollusca; class Gastropoda; family Batillariidae; genus Batillaria; species Batillaria attramentaria. The sequence continues at coordinate 1,821,451 of JACVVK020000005.1, read as the reverse complement.
GGTGCAGGCCCCGCATGCCCGAGGGTTGAGTCTGCTGCTGCCCCTGGGCCGGGCCTGGCCATGTCCCTGTCCCTGCTTTGCGACCCACGGGTCCGAATTCTACGTTGTCGTAAGGTGCTGCCTCCATGTTGCTAGTGTTCAATATCAATTTTTATGTATGCCGACTTGAGTCAACAGGTTAATTCAGTAGTGGTTACTTACCGGAAAACAAGAAATTCTGTTTCTTTAGTGCGAGAAATGTCGGAAATAATTCAGTCGGTCCTCTTTTTTTTCCTTTCGTTTTTTTTTCCCCCAAGTAACGAAGTTCGAGAATTACTTTGACACTCAACACTTGCAGATATTTCTCTTAGAAAATATCCATTCCGAACTATACCGACGTTATTTGCATTCACTTCACAACCCTAACATTTTTGTAACCGACAAAACCAACAATAGCACTTGGAATAAAAGAGCATTTGACATCAGTGACCTAATGTAATATCACAATGTCCTAATTCCCAAGACCACAAGCACTTAGAACACTAGAAGCACTTGTGGCATCATGGTATGGCACAAAAACACAGCCTGACAGTCACAATTCTCTTCAGTGCTGCCAGAAACCTTTGTGCGGTTCACGAAGAATCACGGAGGTTCTACATCACAATTCCACAGAACATACTTCCCATCAGTTCAGCCAACACACGTCCATGTCAAGCAAGACGAAAGATGCTGAAAGAAAACTGACGCCCACGTGTGCTGGCGAAGTGCGTAAAGTTACGTCTCGGGGCAGACAGCCTCAGTCGCTAGCGACCTTCACAACAAGTCAGTGCTACAGTGAGAATTTCCCCCCCCCCCAAGAACACACCAAGTATTCCTGATGATAAACACACTCAAACACTCAGTCCTTGATATCTCGGTGCCTGCGAATCCTCAGTCGTAAATGGCTTGAAGTGGTTTGATGCTCACAGGAGCTTGAGTAGGGGGATGCTATAGTCTGTCTCGCCAACACAAATCCACACCCCTTCCCTACTACATGTACTACGCCACAGGCCGCTACTCAGAGCAGAGAGCAAGCGAGGAAAAGCGTGGGGAAAGGTCCCGCAGCGATCTCTGCCTCACTGCCTCTCATGTTTTGGGGCTCGCAGCTCGCAGAGTCTGGCGGTACCAACATTACAACGTACACACGCCGGGTCGGTCCCGAGTGATCGCTTTCTGCGGGGTGCCGGTGTTAATATAGTTACGCCCCCCCCCCTTCCACCCCCACCCCCACCCCACCCCCCATCAATGTATACTCCCACCTCCACACACTACAGACCAGACACCCCCTCCCCACCCCCCATCTCCAAGCACTCTCGTCTCCACTTCACTTTTAGAATTAAATTTATTTCCAAATTTTGTGAGCTGAACATTTCCAAAGCAAAGAGGGAGGAAGCCGCAGTACCCGGAGAGAACACCCGACGCCGATCGGCCCG
>JACVVK020000005.1:1780000-1815000 GCA_018292915.2 Batillaria attramentaria | reverse complement strand
ATTTAGCGTGCCTTCCTCACCGGCTGTGATCAGGTGTGCAGAAAAAGAGTGATCTCAACGCAAACTCATTTTGCTTCTTTTGAATTTAATCTATAGCTGCTTTTGCGTCGTTTAATTTTTTTGTATCGTCACAGAGAAATACATTCGGCATATATCAATCATTTTACATCCAAGGTCTTGCAGCAAACTGGAAAAACCACGTTTGATTTTCTTTCTTTGTTTTGTCACTGATGACAGGTTGTGTTATGATCATTTGGATGATGCGTTGTTGTCATTACTATGAAATAATTTCTTGTACACACACATTTTATTCATCAGTACACCACTGCATTCACTTAACAGTTGTGCACGTAACCGTTCCTGCAAATGCTGGCATGTAATATTTGAATTTCTTTGGTCTGTTGTATCTTTCAGGGCCTTAACAAATATGAAGGCCAGGTTGAAGGGGGCACAGAAAGGACACAGTCTGCTGAAGAAGAAGGCAGATGCCTTGACACTCAGATTTAGAGCCATTCTAAAGAAAATCATTGAGGTTTGTACTTGTAGGTCAGACAGTGTTCATAATTATCATGATTATTTTGTTTAATCGGGGCGGTTGGTGCTCTAGTGGTTAACAGACTTGTCACCAATGCGAGAGGTCAGGGGTTCGAGTCCCACTCGGGGCCAAGAATTTTTCCTTCTCGTATGTGGCACAGCACCGTTCATTCGGGCCGATCATCAGGGGTTCTCTCCGGGTACTCCGGCTTCCTCCCCCTCTGCTTTGAAAATGTTCAGCCCACAAATTTTGAAAAATGAATGCAATTCTAAATTCTGAAATTTAAATAGCTGAGCTGACCCTTCGTACCACATGATTGTAATGTGTTTATGTCCAGTGTGTGAGAGAATGCGTGTGATTCACGTGAGCATGCGTGTTGGGTTCAGCTCGCGGTGCTTTGAGCGGATTCATGAAATTGGGTAAAGCACCTATACAATACTCATAACTATTATTATTATTATTATTATTATTATCTGAGTAGAGTAACCTTTCATGAAATTATCCCACATCCGCATACAGGGGCAACTACTTAGTGTAAAGTGAGTCCATGCTTTACTATAGCAGCAAAAACGCAAGAATACACGTATTATTTATTCATGACGTGAACTTTTTATTCAACATTTCAAGTCAAGGACAAAAGTAAAAATGGAAGCAACAGAAAATTATTTTTACAAAACCAGTCACTAAAAAATTGTGTTTATTTTACTGTTCATATCAGATTGAAACTTTTACAGACAAAGACGCTGATGGGAGAAGTCATGAAGAATGCCTTCTACTCTTTGGCTGAGGCAAAGTTTGCGACAGGCGACCTCAGCCACATGGTGCTGCAGAATGTGACAAAAGCACAGATTAAGGTCAAGAGCAAGAAGGATAACGTCGCTGGTAAGATAATTCATTTGACATTTCGTGATCAAACATTTCACTCTGGCTTAGATGCAATAGACAAGCTGGGGAATTTTTAGTCATTTGCATGGGTGAAAGTTTTCTGCCTCATGGCGGAATTCCTTATTTTAAAAGTCATCAAATAAGGAAATCCTTATTTTCAACAACAAAAAAAAAAAAATCCTTTCTTTTCCGATCCAACTTTTCCCGTGCCCCGGTAAATTCCATTCGGCATTATCGCGTGGTTGTTTGGCCAATGGCTGTCGTCCGATCTCGTCAGTCAGCCAATCAGAAGCGTCAACGACCTGCGCGCGGTCGCCGTTTTGCAGCTCACAAATGTTAGCATCCATGCGATCTTCGCGCCGATGAAGCATTCATCTGGATTTTTAAAAATCGAATAATCAAACCAAAAGAAAGAAAAATACAATACGGATCGTTTCTGAGGGGCAGACGCGACGTTTTAGCTACAAAAATACGCGTATGATGATCGTCCGACTTGGGTGTACGCGTACCGGATTTTCCGAGAGGCTCTCGCCATTCGTTTTTTTGCCGGCGTCGATAAAGCATTGAGCGGTTGTGTTTTCTTACGCAAAACTAAAACAGCAGAAAGAAAAATGCATTACGGATCGTTGGTTAGGGCCAGACACGACGATTAAGTTACCAAAAATTTGCCTAGGATGATCGTGCGCGGGCTGTGGCACACCTGACTTGCGAGTACTGAATTTTCCCGAAGTCTATTTTAAGACGAAAATCAATACGAAAAATCAATACTAGTGATCTCATTTGGGGGAGGGACTAATCAAGATAACCATATAGTTAACAGTCAGGGCTTAGGATCTTCCACCGTGCCTTTGTCGGATTTCCACCTTTGGCTATAAATTTTCTGGCCTCTCAAAAAGTGTTTCAGTCAGTCCTCCTCTGAAGCACTTAAACTGAATCACTCACACAGATTTCAGTGTATGTAAAAACAAATCTTGGGGAGCATTCCCCTGCACACCCCTAGCTTAACAATTAAGCAGGCGTGCACTCCTGGCTTTGACACTTCATCATCATAGTAAGTGTTAGGCAGTTTGTGGTAAACACACTGTGTAGTTTTACACACTGGCAGATATCGAAACGCCTGTGCTTGGAAATCAAAATATGTACCTGCAAACTGTAAATTTGTATAAAGTGTCATCCTGTTAAGTCAGTGGGTCCGACTGTATAACAGATACACTTTGCTATTCAAAAACTGCACTTTGGCACCCTCCTAAACCATGCTGAACCTTTCTCAGTTTCTGAGAGTAAACTGACAGGTCTTCTAATGTGTGGATTTTAGAGTTTGATTCTCCACAATGATTATTTGGATAAACTTGTGTACAGCAACAAGAGGTCTGTAATAGCTTGAGTCTAAGGGTTGAAATTTGAAGGGAAAATGTGGTAGATAAGAATAGCTATCAAATGCTCTCAGGTGCCATGAGAGGCCTAGAATTGGCTCTTAAATTTGGCAAAATTCGTTGTTTTTTTCCGGGGGGCGTTGCCCCCCTGGTCCCCCCAGCAGGGCTCTGTCCCTGCACCCCGCCGGGGCCTAGGCGGCCCCTGGACCCCGGCCTGGGAAAAGAAGTTTCCTTATTTTCAAAATTGCCAACTTTCACCCATGCATTTGGCAGTTTTCAGCCAAATTTCCTATCCTTCCACTAAGTTTCAGCAAAAATAATTTAAGTTTCAGCCCCCCCCCCCCCAAAAAAAAAACAAAAAAACAAAAACAACAACCAAAAAAACAACAACAAAAAAACGAAGTAGGAAAAAGGTTGCACACACAATCATGATTGATGTAATGCCACATGGGACGGTCTAACTTTATTTTTGGAGACTTGCATGCCTGTGTTGGTCAGCGATCATACACCAAATAATTTTCCAAAAGTATTATTACTTACTTGTCAGGGTCGACTTAATTATTTATGTGGACAGTATGCCTTTATGGGGAGCCAAGATATTTTTTCTGTTACAGTTCCAGTAGGTGTGACGGTCTGTTGACAGTGCACTAATTGGGGGTAGGGGTTCGATTTGAATCTTCATGTGCTGTCACTCTTTATTGTATTTTATAACTTCCTCTTCAGTTCAAGTACAACTACAGTCAGGCCATTTTATGTAAAAAGGGAGGTTCGCTCAGTGGACTGGTCCACTGGTCATGTATTTTCTCAGTCCTCTTGATTATGAATTTTGGGAATTTCTGATTCTTTTCTACAGGTGTTGCGTTGCCAGTGTTTGAAACCTTCACAGATGGCTCAGACAGTAAGTATGATCATTACAACTTACAGTATTAACTCTAATGTTTTCAAACCTGTGGCACTTGATGTTCTGATATGATATTCACAGCTAAATTCTGTTCATTTTGTGTCTGCATGTTACTACATCAGTGTACATGTATTACTCTTGAACAGTATTACTATTAGTCACCATATCAGCCATTGTGGGCTTTGACACGTTTGAAATTTTGTGCATTTGTCCATTTCATATCAGTTGCAGCGTAATAATAATAATACATATAATACAGTAATTGTCAAATGTGTCAGGACCATGGTAGCCATTCGGGCTACCGCCCTGAACAAAACTGGTAGCCCGAAAAAGAAATTCTGGAAGCTGGAGTGGCTGCTAGGTTCTGATTCATCTCAGAATTCCTGCTCGCCATTCGGGCTACCGCTACCGGAGCTTTCACTCGCCCGACGGTAAATTTGGTAGCGAAAGCGAGCGGGCGAGCGCATTTGACGATCGCTGTAATACACAGTTACATTGATGTGACAGTGACAGTGTCATTTTGGTGCTTCTGATCAGCTAATAATAAATGCACTTGATGGTCTAGTGGGTGAGCGACTTAGTCACCAATGCCAGAGGTCAAGTTCGAGTCCCACTCGGGGCAAAGAATTTTTCCTTCTCGTACGTGGCACCGTTCATTCAGGCCGATTGACCGGGGTTCTCGCCGGATACTGCAGCTCTCCTCTGCTTTGGAAATGTTCAGCCCACAAAAGTTGAAAAATAAATGCAATTCTAAGTTCTGAAACTTAAATATCTGAGCTGGCCCTTCACATCACGTGATTGTAATGTGTACATTGTGTGAGAGAATGTGTGTGATTCACGTGAGCGTGTGTGTTGGGTTCAGTTTGTGGCGCTTTGAGCCGATACAAGAAATTGGGTAAAGCAATTGTACAAATTACAATACTTATTATTATTATTATTATTATGAAAGTCTAAAATTGCAGTTCTTTTGAATTTTGTATTTCAATATCCCTTTCTTTCGACTGACGGGTTTCAGACTAACTTGATTATTTCTTTTATCTTCAGCATATGAGCTGTATGGATTGTCGCGCGGCGGTCAGCAGATCGACAAGTTGAAGAAAAATTACGCCAAAGCTGTGGAGCTGCTGGTGGAGCTCGCATCCCTACAGACGTCGTTTGTCACATTGGATGAGGTCATCAAGATCACCAACCGCCGCGTCAATGCTATTGAGCATGGTGAGAACTTGTAGAAAGGGTGAAAGAGCTTGTGGTTTTACAGCTGTATTTATCTCTGCCCAGATTTTTCATCCAGGCTTTCCAGTTCTTGGTATTTTTACTGAATTCCTTGTGGGACCGGCCTCTGTAGTGTAGTGGTTAGCACTTTGGACCATGGACTGGGAGACCCGGATTCGATTCCCAGCGGAGGCAAGCGGGATTTTTCCTACCTAGGCCGGCTCCTACCCAGAGCGGGTGTGCTATGGGCCCGATGGGGAGGCTGTTGCCACACAGCCGAGTTTCACCCACTTCACGGGTGCGACTTTGGGGGTGCTTCCTTGGTATGACACGTCTTATGATGTGGATGATTACACGGCTGGCACCGCAGGTGCCGTCGTCCTGGGCCTTACAGGTCATTACTGTGAAATGTATAAATCTGAGGGGAGGAAAAAAAGAGGTGTGTGTGGTGGGGGAGTATCGTTTTGTTGTTCTGGCCGTGGCATTACTGTTTGTTAGATTTTAAAAAATGCTGTCTCTTTCTCTTGAGCACTTAAAATCATGCCCGTAATTGCACGGATTTTAGTCTAATTTTTAAAAAAATTCTCGGGGCAGGGGGGAGTGGTGTTGGTGCTGTCAGACACTCCTAGTGTAGCATGTATATATATATACTGTACTTTGCAGATGCACACGTGAATCCGCCACTTAATCACGCTGCTGAAATTTTTCAGTATTTTTGGCTTCACCCAATCACCCAAATGTGAGGTCTGTACATCACTGTGAGGAGTGAAATTGGGTATTTTATGTAACCGGTTTAGTCAGGTAGTGGGACCATAAAATTTCACATTTGCGTTTCTTGTGGTGCAGTCATCATTCCCCAGATTGAGAGGACCATCGCCTTCATTACTACAGAGCTGGACGAGAGGGAAAGAGAGGAGTTCTACAGGTAGGCATCTTGAAGGACAAAATACAGAGTCAGCTCTGTGCTACAGTCTCCCTTGAAGCAACCGTTACTGTGTTCATTTTCAGAAGCCTGTTTTTCATGCATTTTCAAGGCCAAACAAATTATCCACAGTGTCTTGATCTCCTTATCCAGTTTTGCACAGACACACATGAAATCACAACACGTTCAAAGGTTTCAGTCAAATTTTGTTTGCTGACATTGTCAAAGAAGATTTGTTACTTTGTATAAATATGATTTATGACAGCTGTTTGCCACAACGTATATGACTGAAAAGTTGAAGGACTTACCATGTGCACATGTGACAGCATGGCTGAGGTGTTGAGCAGTGATGAAACTTTTTTTCACCACAACGCTCCTCTTGTTCCTCTCTACAGGCGGCCCCATGGGCTCGCCTTCACGCGGCGGGGCTGATTTCGCCAAGCTTGCCCACCCCTTTTGCTCTTTCTTTACTCTTATTTCTGCCTCCATCGGTCCATTCACCTGTCTTTTGCTCTCTTAAAATCTCCTCCGGGGGGAGGTCAGTAAGCGGGTGTCTGCTGACCCTTGGTCCAGTGAGACATCTGAGGGTCATTTCTGAAGGCCGACTTCACTGGATTCCCCCCACCTGGTCTTCAGCCTGGCGGGCTTTGTTCGCAGCGCCCTGCTGGTGCTGCTGAACACCTGTCATGTTGAAGACCTTCACAACGCACCCCTCTCTGGTGCGTTGTTTTCCCGAACCGCCTCACGGCGGGGAGGTTCCGTGTTGGAGCGGTCTGTTCTCCAACTGCCTCCCAGGCATGTTGTCTTCATTGGCAACTAAGGAATTTTCCTTCCTACCTCTCTGTCTATCCCTCACCAGCCCATTCACCTGTATCTTTCTCTTTAAAACCTCCCGAATTTAGCCGCTCTGTCCTTCCTCTCATCTCTCAGCTGATTTCTAAGTTCGGCCCTTTCATCTATATTTCTTCTTTTCAACCTCTCACTCACGTCTGCACTACCAGTGGTTAGGAATAAGTGATGTTGGGCATATGCTGCGAACTGGTTTATTGCGCCTAGGAGATGATAAGTTGCAATATTTGCTGTATATGCGCTTAGTATTTATCTTTGTTTTACCCAGTTGTAATTGTTATTTGTTTTCTACGCTTTTTTGTAATCGGGAGTTCGAGAAATTAGCATGAAGGTGCAGCGTCTCCTGCATGTCCTAGGTTTATATTGCCCCATAGACCAATTTGCATCCTTTGTCCAACGTTACATTTTTGTTTTTTTCATGTAGTGCAGGCACACTCAGCCGCGAATTAGTCTTTGTGGCTTGCGCGGCTTTAAGCCCTAAAAACTCACTCACTCACTCCTCTCTACAGGCTAAAAAAGATCCAGGAGAAAAAGAAGAAGATCCGAGCTGCTTCAGACAAGTTTCAGAAAGAGAGACGAGATGCATTGGAACTGGAGGAAGAAGCGGCAGCCAACTTACTAGAAGAGCAGCGAGATGAGGACTTGCTGTTTGACTGATAGTTACTGTGATTGGCTCCCTGACCAGAACTCGTGAGAGGCCAGAATGTGATGTTTCTAGGAGGTTATACAGTGGGATTTGTCTTGAACGACCACTCCTTTGAAAACCCACCTGTCTGTAATGATTATTCATATTAGCCTGATGCTTACATGTAGCAGTCTGCATTCACCTCCTGTTCGTGCAGAATTATATTTTGCTGTCTGTTGCTTTCTCTTGCTCTCTCTGTACTGCTTAATACTTTAAAAATGACATCAGCGTATCATCTTTTGACTTTTTAGACCGCCTTTTTGGCTCACTTGTGTAACAAAGTGAGTCTATGTAATAACCCTCCGTCGTCTGTCTGTGTGTGTGTGTGTGTGTCTGTCTGTCTGTGTGTGTGTGTGTCCGCAGTAAACCTTAACATTGGCATTTTCTCAGAATCTACAAATAGCAGAGGCACCAAACTTGGCACGCGGATAGACAGCCATAAGACCTTTAAAATCATACCATATTGATTGACCTTGACCCAAGGTCAAGGCCACTAAAGCTGTCTGTTTGGAAATATTACATTGGCAATTTCTCAGAATCTAGGAAAGCCAGAGACATCAAACTTTGCATGGTGATAGACATTGACAACACCTTTACTGACATACCTGTATTCAGTGACTTTGATCAAGGTCAAGGCCAAACAAGCTGTTTTGCGGAAAACCTTCCAAAACCTTAACATTGGCATTTTCTCAGAAACAATGAAAAGCAGAGGCACCAAACTTGGTTTGCTGATAGACAGCCATAAGACCTTTTAAAACATATCATATTGATTGACCGTGACCCAAGGTCAAGGTCACTAAAGCTGTCCGTTTGGAACTTTTGCATTGGCATTTTCTCAGAATCCAGAAAAGCAAGAGACATCAAACTTTGCATGATTATAGATATTGACAGCACCTTTACAGACATACCTGTATTCAGTGACTTTGAGTCAAGGTCAAGGCCATACAAGCTGTTTGCAGAAAAGCTTCCAAAACCTTAACATTGGCATTTTCTCAGAAACAATAAACAGCAGAAACACCAAACCTGGCTTGCTGATAGACAGCAGTAAGACCTCCCAATACATACCATTTTGAATGACCTTGACTGAAGGTCAAGGTCATTAAAGCTGTCTCATTGGAAATTTAAAATTGCCATTTTCTCAGAATCTAGGGGTATAAGAGGCATCAAACTTTGCATGGTGATAGACATTGACAAAACCTGTACTGGCATACTTGTATTCAATATCCTTGAGTCAAGGTCAAGGCCATTCAAGACGTTTTGCGGAAACTTTAATGTTAGCATTTTCTTGGAAACAACAAACAGCAGAGGCACCAAACAAAGCACAATGATAGACAGAAATGAGACCTATGCAGACATACCCTTTTGAATGACCTTGACTGAAGGTCAAGGTCATTACAGCTGTCTGTTGTGAAATTTTACATTACCATTTGCAAGGAAACTAGAAAACTAGAGCTATCAAACTTGGCGTAATGATAGTCATTGATAAGCTCTTACAGATCTCATTCGAATGACCTTGACCCAAGGTCAAGGTCATACAAGCTGTCCTGGGAAAACTGTTATATTGCCATTATCCGTTTTCTTAGGAACTGTGAACACAAGAGACACATTACTTCAGGATAGATAGTGATAAGAACTTTACAGACATACTCTTTTGAATGACCTTGACCCATCTCACAAGTGAGCCAAGGAGGCTTTGCTCCTCTAGTTCCAAACAGGTGGTCATTCAAGACAGTTTTTGCTGTGAACCAGGATATCATCTTTGTCATGGAATTTTTGCATAACTCAGTTTTAAGAACTGTTTAGGAGAATTGTAAAATGGGTGGCCAGTTTATGCTTCAGCCTGAAAAATCTACCTCAGACCTAAGGGAACCTGTGTGCTGCCTCTAATCCATGCTGTGTGTAAGAGAGCATGCGATTTTTCGGGCTGAACTGTAGACCGTCATCCCATGCTATTCTCAAAATCGTTAGGCCAAAATTCCATCGTGACCACTGTAGGATGTGTCAAATTTCAGTGTATTGTGAGACTCTGTGACTCGTTCATGGCACTGTTCGTTTGTAAGTTGTAAAATTGTACCTTACAATACAATCATGCTGTGAACAGTTGATTTTGTGCCACCTGTACAGGTGGTGTTCATATTTGCCTGAATTCTTGACAATGCTGGGCTGAAGGCTCGCACCATGATCAACCTAGTATTTGGACAGATTTCTTCTGAATTCAGACACCATGTACAATTTAGATGGTGTTGCCTGGCTGTTAAATCTTCCTTTGATCTGACAGAAATGAGTGATTTCAGACAGTCGCGGTGTTAGACTTGTATAGTTGTAATTTCTTGTAGATACAGATGATCTGCCTCTTGTTATCCAGTTTTTATAGATGTAGTTCCTCTACGTGCTTGATAGTACATCTAGGTATAAATGCTAGAGCATGTAATGGATAGATCTGTGAATTTGTGGTTGTACATGTAGTTGACAATACCCAGACATCGGAACATAATGTGGACATATCTTACACATGCATGTAATGTAAATGATAAGCCACATCACAAACTTTTTTTTTTTTTCCCTTTTGTGCACTTGAAGGATGTGTTTTTAGTCTGGCTAGTCATTGCAGAGGTTGGTGTGATGTTGATATTGTATACATGTGTACCGTATTGGGTAGACTCAATTTTCTGAAGGGATCCAAGGTAAGTAAAAACAGCCATAGCAGAGAAGGGTTACCACAAGAAAAGAAGATGCACCAATTTAGCCAGAAGTGAAATGAAGTGCAAACCTTCCTCATTCCATGGAACAAGTTGTACTTCAGTCACTGATTTTGAAAAGTGTTTGTTTTGAAAGTGTTTCTACATGTATGATGATGTAAAGATTCTGTAAGTAGATTTGTTGATCATGTACATCTGTGATTTCCTCCAGCCAGATGAAGCAGAATAAAGTTGGTGCCGGAACAGTGACAAATTTGAGTGTTTTCTCAGTGGATGATTCAGTCAGTCAGATTTCACAAGTACTTGTACTGGATTGGGTCAATACTGGTGTGTCTGGCAAGTTTTGTGTGTATTACACTGGAGCAAATTGTATCCATATTTCATCTGTAATGCTAATCATAATGATTCAGATTGATGGTGGTAGATTTGATAATTCAGAGTGTGGTTCACACATACTGGTGTCTTACTGCCCTTCCATTACATGGTGCAGAAGATGTAAAAATTTCACACAGGTGTCACAGGGTAACACAGTTACTCTCAGTGTAGTTCACACCCTTGGGCCGTATCGGGTGCGGGGAGCCGGGGTGGCCAATTGTAGAGTGTTGGACTTCTAATGCTCGGGTCGTGAGTTCGTATCCCGGCTGGGGCCAAATATTTGTGCTGGCCTTTTCATCGCTGCCCCGTCTTTGATACCACCCGTATGTGGTGGAAACGGACGTTAAACTCCCAAACACCCACCCCACCCCCGTATTGGGCGAACTATACCAGCACAGCCACGCTCATTTAGTGGAGTTCGCCTGCTTAGATCAGTTTAGGGTTAGATTTAGGGTTAGGTTTAGATTTAGGGTTGGGGTTACCTTGTAATGGTGCAGTCGCTATGTTATTCAGACAGTCGCAGTGCATTTACACCAGGTGCAAATGATTGACACAAGGGGGCGAACTATACCGAAGCAGTGTTTGTAACTGTGGTGATGTGATCAGTGCAGATCCAGACATACCATTCACAGGGACACGGTTTCTCATGTTTATTCATTCCTTTAACTTACAAAACCGCCCACAACACAATGTGAAGTGGTGGCTGGATGTGTGTCATGCAAATGCTACACTGGTAAACAGCATGCTAGGAACTAGTGACCTGTACTAAAAGCTGCCATAACTGGAGAAAAAAAAAAAAAAAGTACAAGAGTGGAAACCATCTAGCTGTGCTCTCTCTCTCTCTATCTCACACACACACACACACACACACACACACACACACATTCCACTCCAAAGTGGCCACTACCCTATCTGAATGACCAAATGAATGAATAAACCTGATGTAAGTGTATGATGCTACAACTAGGAATGAACATTCCACAGTAAATGAAATAAACTGATAATTTCACAAGTCTGGCATTTGTGGATAAATTTATATAAAGTTCAATGAAAAAGGGTTATTACACAGACTCCCACTGTTACACAAGGGAGCCAAAAAGATAGCATCCTTCTTGCATGTACATGTACATACAACAGTCCTTGCAAGTCATGAACATTCCGACTAGTCGTCACTTTCAAAGATGTGATTCAGGTGCAGATACTCAATAGTGCATGTACATACATGTATGTGTCAGCTGTTTGCATGCATTTATATCTCGGCTGCTGTAATTCTTCAAGTCATCTGGAGTATTCCTCAGTCATCCTGCACAAAAAAAAGACAATATCACATCAGCTATTGAAAAGGTGTAATCAGTCACCTGTACATACACATGCATGCACACACACACACACGCACGCACGCACGCACGCACACTACACCACACCACACCACACCACACCACACCACACCACACACACACACACACACATACACTATACTGCAAATCTGGCCAATCAGAGTTGTGAATCCATTCACATATCTTAATTCTTGCTTTACGTCTGTAAAACAGCTGTAGGAGCATTGATCAGTTTTGTGTTTACTAGGTAACCATGAAGTTGGGTGAGCATAGGTGTCTCACAGGTACTGACTAAGGAAAGAACAAAAACAAAACAACAACCAAAAAACCCCAACAACAACAAAACACAACATACCCATTCATCATCACCAATTGCATCATCAGCTGCATTGTCGGCGGCAGCTGGCGCTTGTGCTTTGAAGGCCATGACTTTGTCAGTCCACGAGGCACCCACCGCTTCACCGCCAGCAAAATTTGCCACCGTGCTCCACTGGCCTTCCAGTTTTGTCAAGCTACCTGTGTAAATCCAGAGTCAGGAATAACAGCTGATCGCTGGATATTGTGTGAATTTGCATAAAACGTGCATGTGCTGATGAAAAAGAAAGAGGGTGGGGGTGGGGTGGGTGTTTGGGGTTTAACATCCTTTTCCACCACATAGGAAAAAGAAGCAAAACAAAACAAAACACACACAAGCAAACTATAGTAGGGAAGGTGCTTTTACAGTCTGGCCTTCTTGCAGTTCTATCAATTGTCACCCTAACCTGCCCTCTCCTTTCCATGATTTCTTTTCCTGTCATGGGATCTGTACATCTAAGATTATGTTCCCTTGGAAGCACAGTTTTCTCCCCTGCAGTGTCCAAATTAAGTCCCTTTTTCAGTATTTCAACTGTTTTTAAGTTCAATGTTTCACATCCAATTATCAGAATGTGAAAGGGTATAAAGTATTGGTGCATACACACACTGGGCAGGCAGTTTTAGATAGGGAGTATTTAACAAATTTGGTGTATACCATTGTAGTATTTAGATTATGGGTGTACCAATGCACATGGACTGGGTGATTCAATCAATGCTGTTAACTTACACATGGACTGGGTGATTGAATCATTGAAGAGTGGGTGGGTAGAGAATTCATGTTTGACAGTTCTGAGCATCATTTGATGAAATAAACCACTTTGCAATAATGTATATATATGGAACAAGTAAAATTTTTATTTCTGTGTGAACTGCAGCTTTTAAGTCTGAAGTAATATCAGTGACAGTACACACAGAATTAAATGCTCACAAACAAAAGGAGTATTTCCGTGTGTCTTGAATCTAAAGCCCATCCCATTCTCAATCTCCAGATTCTGAGCAGTTTCCTCAGGTAACCATAACAACACAGTCCCAGCGGATGTCATTCCTTTTGTTATTGGATCAAGGTCTGGAAGGGTCACAAGGGCAGACATTTCTGACTCAGACAGCAGGTCTGTCTTTCCCTTGGCCTCGACCTCTGCAAAAGAACAGTGAGTGAGTGAGTTTTTAGGGCATAACGCCGCCAAGTCACAAAGACTAATTCGCGGCTACAAAAAAAAAGGAAGACACATTCAACAGGTGATGACTGATAATGATGACTGACCATTTGTAGGGCGTTCCATGCAGGAAAGCATGCTCGTGGCACCTTTGGGATCGCAGAAAAACAACAACAAAAACAAACAAACAAACAAACAAGAAAGAGGGTCTCATATTCGAGGAAGAGTGTCTAAGAATATTACATGTATTCGCATTTTAAATTTCACCAGAGTTACTTACAGAAGAAAACAAAAATACAAGAGTAAGCCTCTGTAACACTCCAAAATTGAAAACAATAAAATCCATTTCTCTGTGAAATACTGACTGTAGGAGGAGTTGAGATAGCCAGTAGAGACTTTTGTTGTCTGGCTGAAGTTGGGTTCTATCTCCTGACCACTGGCATCAAACTTGCGGCGATGGGCTTGAGTGGCCTTCACTTGCAGCACATAGTATCTTTTCTGAAACAAACACAGAAGGATAGTTTATCTAATGAAATATGTGTCTTGTAACCGTCACCTGTAAAACAGTAACTGGTGATGTATATAATCGTACTTTCTCAAGAAGAAATCAGAAAGACTCCTCATTTTTTTCATGCCTCACTAATCTTAGATTAGTCTGATCCGTTTGACTCAAGAGGCGTGAGTCAGATTCCTACATTCACAAAAGCTGTTTGGAGCATTGTGGAGCATCGGGGATTCTGACTGTGTCGGTTGGGTGGCAACTTGGGTTGGAATCAAGGGTGTGACAACCATAACATCCTACCATGACACAGCGACCGTTAGAAATCCCGAACGAAGTCGCTGTACGTTTTTGTGTGTGTGTGTGTGTGTGTGTGTGTGTGTGTGTGTGTGTGTGTGTCATCCGACAGGTTTGCAAAGACTGAAATTGTAGGTGTGGGAAATCCAAGACAACGAAATGGGACTGTACTGTTTACTGATGGCGGCTGGTACAAATGTTTACTGCATGATCGCAAATCAATGCTTGAAGCACTTATCTACCCGCGCATACTGGTAATAACTTTTCAACAGTATGCCGTATTCCTTCTGAGGTTCTTTTTCGTTTCAGTTTTGCTTTGTTGAATGACATTCAGATCCACCACAGACAGAAGATTTCCAACAGTGACTTCCCGAAAGTGTGCAGCAAACTCTATAGATTTTGTAGTACCGGGGTATACAAACTAATCTTAGATCTGCTTACCTTGGCTGACTTGCTGTCGGTGATACAAAGATGGTGTCTGGCTTGAACTGTCCCCTCCACAAGAACTCCATCACCTTGCCTGAAAGGATCCACAACACAGAATTTAGCTCTACGCCTACCATGGGCAGCACTGCCTGCCCACAAATTAATCGTGTAAGGATTTTGGTTGTCCTAGCTCCCTGCACCCAAGGATGTTTTCTCTAAACACCCATCCAGGAATTTGTCCCAGCAAAACAGAAGCCATCTCTGCTGTCTTAACAATGTACAGTTTGTTTACTATCACCAGGAAGCACTGAAAATCTATGGTGTTGGTTAGCGGGCCCAGTGACAAACACCACCCTTGGATTTTCAATACTTCCTTCTTGCAAGTGGTATTTACTCAAAACTGCCAGTGATAACACAATCCCTTCAACAATCATGGGTTTTTTCCCCTCACCAGACCAAGTCAGTGTCAGTGTTGACTAGGTTACTGTGTTTGTCTCATCTTCCTGTACACATGTGTTGCTAAAATATCAAACACATCCATAAAAAACACATCCATCTTTTGACAAAGAACATCTGGAAGGGGGTGGGGGAAAAGGAAATATGTGCCACAAAAACAGAGTGAAGAACGTTTGCGCATGCATTACTTCATAGCAGCAGGCTGTCACTGCTCTGCCTTGAGCGTTTCAAAAGAGACGGGCATGTGTGCCACCGAGCAGCCTACCATACCATACAATGTTGTACATACCTCGTCCACTGGTCTGTGTTCCAAACAGACGTCCACGTCTTGTTCACCAGAGGCAAGTTCGCAAGTTTCTGGTCGTCATATATCCGACTCATCTCAGCAGTTTGTCTCTGCAGTAAGAATGACAATGGTGTAGGGTGGAGTGCACAACTCCTGTAAATATCTCGCAAGTCCTAGGCCATGTACCATAAACTGAATTACATGTAATTACTGTCATACTATAAAACTTTACAAATATTTTAACCACAAACCATAAACTGATTTAATTATTATCATACTATAAAACTGTACACAACCACAAATACTTTAACCACAGATGTGGGTAAGCATCAACTGAAGCAGCAGGAAAAATTAGAAAATACCATGGATATACTGTATGTGGGTAGTCTTAGAGTATACCAGAGACTGTATATATTTAGTCTCTCTGAGTATACATACCACACGTCCGTCTGCAAGTTCTAACACAAGACACTGACAAACGGCAATCAAAATCCGAACAGGACATGAACAGGAAACAATTGCTGCACAGTGGAAGTAATATTAATGACACTAGTGTTGTTTGCCAAAGGCAATGCACGCCAGATGCACAGAGGATCAATCAATGTCTGTGGGCCAAGTTTTGTTTCGACTGTAGAGGGAAGCAGGAAGCTATTGAGTGTTAGAACAAGTGATGTCACAAGCAAGACTGACAGCTGAGTACGAGACACGATAAAACAGTGCATCGAAACACTAACCAAATGCCCTTACTTTTAAACCGACCCTCGTCGCATGTGGTTACATGTGGTCTCAGATGATCTTGGTGACTGTTTGATTTCCGTTGTCAAAATCACATCCCTGAAAAAGCCGTCTGCTACATTTCCGTTTCGAGTACTCCCCCTTGGATTAAGTTCCTACTTAGATCCTCGATAGCACAGATCTATTACACGAGAGAATTCTGGTGTCCTTGAGAAGTTCACTTGACACTGGAACATTCGGAATCAGCAGCTGTATAGCAAATCGACAACACAATAATAAAGACAACACCAGGTGTGCAACAAAAGAACATCGTAAATAAGTAAACTACAAAAAGTTAACTCAGTGAGTGTCCGTCACGGCAGTCGGTGCCGGACACTGCCGGCGGACTGAGCCGGTCACTGAGTGCCGGAGCCGGCCGGGTCACTGAATATGAACCTTTATACTAAGTTAACAAACAAATAACACAAATAAATAACTGAATAAACAAGTAAATAAATTTGTATGCTCAAGTTACCAAGTTCTCGTGGTGCACTGAGTCAGTGACAGTAGTCACTGAGTAGCGTGTCAGTGTGTCAGCCGGTCTCAGTCAAGGACTGACTGAGTCAGTCACCGGGCGGCCGGTGTCAGTGTATGTCACACTGTGTGTGTGTGTGTGTGTGTGTGTGTTTCAGTTCCTGGACAGCATTCCACTGAGCAACCCCGCTGTTCCGGGTCCTTCGATAACTTAATAGGTATCGACGGACCCGGAACAGGGTTGTTCACCGAGTGCCTCACCTCAGTCAATCCGGCCCAGCCGGCTCGGTGCCTATACTTCCTTTTTCCGTGTAGTGAATCAGTTAAAAATTGATACTAGATAAATGGGTGTCGCTGCACGGCCCGGTCACGTCAGTGGCAATACGACTCCCTCTCCCCCACCCCCACCCCCCCTTCCCGGGGTGAATTAACCCGAGAATGATAATAATGCAAGTGGTAAGGTAAAAAGGGAGGAACCTAAATTTCCCCGGCGGAGGAATAATAAGGTGGTAAACCGCATCTGAATTCACACTTTCCGCTTTCATTTCACTTTTTTTTCCCCCCCCGTGCGCTTTTCGGCCATAATTGCGGTTGAAACTGCATCAGTTCTCGGCAGCCGCCCAGTGACACTGTTCAGCGACCGCTTGCACATCACCAACTGGCAGTTAACTTCCCCAGACTGAATTAAACGCCTCTGTCAGTGTGACGTCAGAAACAAACATCTGCTCAGTTTCCAATCACAGATACCCCGGGAGTGGAAATGCCCCCCCCCCCCCCCCGCCGAGTACGTTTGATTGAGAACTGATGTGAGGTAAGATCTAGAAATAAAACGTCGATGTCAACAACAACAAACAAACAAACAAAGAATAAAAATAAGAAACATGAGTGTCGAAAAGGGTACATGTACCGGGGAGGCCGGAGAAGGGGGGGGGGGGAGGAGGAGGGGTGGGGGGCTCCCCTTACCTAAAGTCTAGTGGACAAGAAGACAAACACCACCACCCCTCCCCACCCCCTATCCCCCTAAAAAACAAACAAACAAACAAACCCCAAACCAAAACAAAAACCCCTAACACCCCCCAAAAAAAACCAACAACAACAACAACAAACAAACAAACAACCAAAAAACAAACAACAAACAAAAACCACACACACACACACACACACACACACACACACACACACACACACACACACACACACACACACAACAAACAAACGCACAAACAAACAAAAGTGAAGAAAAAGAAGAAAAATGAACAAAAGGTAAGAGAAAAATCTAGAGCTTAGCCTGAACAGCTCCATAATCCCTCCTCGATACCCCCCTGCCAACAAACAAACAAACAAAACCAAGGAAAATAAAAAGATATTTTTGGCAGCTCTCGCCAACGAAAGATGCCTGCTCCTCACATTCTCTGTGCTCCTCGTAGACCTTCATGTCACGTGGTAAACCCCTGTGTTGATAATGAATCTCTCATGAGGACGTACGTTTGCGCTCATTATGGTGTGATGACAAAAAACAAGGAATCACAGTCTTTGGTCACAGCCTGACTGAGACTCATGCACAAAACGGACCCGCAATATTATTATCCTGCAGACCTAAAGGCCATCAAACCCGGAAACACGTTATGCAGTCCATTGGCCGATAGAGACCTACGTCTGACTGACTTATTGACTGGTTTATGGGCACTGGCATGTCTCGCACTGATAATTGGGGTCTCAGACAGGCGTAATAATAATAAGGCAATGAACTGTCTGTGTTTGTAGACTTCGATGTGCTCATTGCGGTGACAAGTATAGTCTTGACAAACTTGAATATGACTGCGTTACAATAGTGGTTGTTGGTCCTGAGTTTCATAATGATAAGAACCTACCCCCCCCCCCCACAGCACACACACCCTTATAAAACACACCTCCAAAGAAAGGTAGGTCGAAGAGATTTGCAAGTTGCACTGTCAACAGCACGGCTGGGACGCCTGCGCTTTCCTCCACTTCATCTTTGTGAAACGATAATCTCGTCAATAGTCTCGACGCCGAGATTTTGAAATTGCTACTTTTGAAGCTCTAAACTCTGTTTGCAAACAATGCTCATTTTGGATATTTTTTCAAGTTCTTTTACGGCATCTGAAATCAGACACTTTGGAACGCTAAACTACTATAAATACCCCCATAAATGGAAACGCACACTTGCCTACACGCTTCTAGGTATATATATATATACAGGCCTGTAATGTTATCACTCGATACATCGGACAGTTTCAAAAGCAGAGATTTCATTCACACAACCCACAAACACCTTTCCTCATCATGGTTGGGCGATACTAAGACGTGAATATAGTTCAGGACCCCGCCCGGCGAAACTGATATCATTGCTCTCTGGTGCTCAGCACGCATACCACCTCAGGTCTGAGCTGGGCTTTTAGGGCTGAGTTTTGAACTGAATGCAATATTGTTATTTTACGGTTGTTTGCCCCGAGTACTAACTGAACGCATCAGGAGTCTCCCAGGGTGTCTGAAGAACCCCAGGTTACTCGTAAACACAGATCTGCCGGACCACTGAGGTTGTGTATTCCTGTGTATTCCTAGGTCCGACACGGACAGAACTGCGGAGTTCAGCTGAAAGACAGATGACCGCTGGCCAGTCGATCACCCCACACGGGACTGATGACCCACAAGTGCTAATGGTAGAATGCGTAGAAGTTCTTCCAGAGGCCGCGAGTGGACGGAGGTTGGAACGTTTAACGACAGGGAGGCACAATGACAGCGTTCCCACATCATCAGTCAACGTGAGTTGAATGCACAGAGCTTGAGTCAGGCCCTACCTCTTGCATTCTATTTATTTTTACGCTCGAGAATTGAGTGAGATCACAGAGCTACATGTACCAGCGAAAGAGTTCGGATTTCAACCCTTATAAATACTCACTCATTCACTCACTCCCGGCTCACTCACTCACTCACTCACTCTCAATTTAGTGTAGCTCTATGGTCAAGTTGAAGTGACTGGGATGACCACAGAGCTATTCCAGCGACGGAAGAGATTTCTGACGGAAGACACCAGGCTCTGTGGCTGAGTGTCGGATGCCGTCGTGCTTCGCAGTCAGAGCGAAAGATTCATGTCCGACGAAATTGATGACGGTCCTACAAAACAGGGAACTCACGTTGCCATGCTTGGAGTACTTTGAGTTCAGCTCTCTCTCTCTTTCTCTCTCTCTCTCTCTCTTTCTCATGGTAGAGCGTTGGACTTCTAATGCTCGGGTCGTGAGTTCGTATCCCGGCTGGAGCCAAATATATGTGCTGGCTTTTTCATCGTTGCCCCGTCTTTGATGTCACCCGTATGTGTCGGAAAAGGACCCAAAACCCCCAAACACCCACCCACCTACTCTCTCTCTCTCTCTCTGTGTGGAGTGGCCTCCCCTTGCATGGCGTGTTGACACAGAAGTTTAGGTCTCCTGAAATTAACTGTTTTCAACGTCCACCACGGCGAAACTATGTCAGCTACTGGACTACCAACTGCTGTCGAAAAACTGCTGGCCACCCTGATGACGGACCACCAAGTTACGTCTTGGAAAGTGACTGGAGAGGGAGAACAATCCGTGGTAGTTCTCCGTCTGAGTAGCTGTCAACAAGGCGGGAGGGGGTTACAAGCGACCGGCCACTGGCGAAAGAAAGCCCCAGCGCAAGTACGCCGTGACCAGCAGCGAGCAGAGCAGCGAAAGATCAGGCAACAGCTACCGCAACAACAACAACAACAACAGCGGCGACAACAACAACGGGTTACGGACCCTATTCTGACCTCTGACAAACATCCAAGCGTCGACAGCAACAATGTCGTTTCCAAAGCCACCGTTACGACCGCCAGTGTGAACACCTTGGGTACAAGCCTTGCAACACCCAGTGCCAGTGACAACAAATATGACACAGAAACGGGGGATAAACAGGAAATTCCAGCCGAAACAGAAACAGGTGACTTTGATAATTTTCCTTCGTAGACAATACAACATGCTGTGTAGAGGCAGAGGCACGTGCAAACATGTGTAGTGATGACGAAACAGAGGATATGTATCTTGAGCGCCTTGCTTCAGAAGCTGGGTATGATGTGGACGACATTAAGTCATATGTTGGCTCTATTACTGACAGAATTAAACAGAAACATTTGCGTGACGATCAGAGAAATAGACACATCAAAAAAGGTGTTGTTGACAAGAGAGGTGGCAGGGAGGTCCTGATATGTGAAAGTGATGACTTTGTGTTACATTATGACTGCATCACGGACGAGCGAGGATGGTTCATCAAGATTTTCTCGAGGAAACAGCCAATAACAGCAAGAGAAGACGATTTCATGTCCTGTCTCTACAAGTGGCAACAAGTGGATGATCCAAAGTACGACGACTATTTCCACGACCTTGACAGTGATTTAACAATTGTAACAAAACTTGTGAGAGCCCTCCTGGGATAAGTGTAGAACACCTTCGTTGATCTGTTTTCAGTCGCCGACCTTTTGTGACTTTATTCCTGACAGTGGTGTAGTCAGTGAACCACAGTGTCTCCCGGCTCGGTGCTCCGGCCGTGTAGACTGTGTCGGATACTGATATACATTTGATATAAACCTACTGACTTTTCCAGACATGGATTACCATGACGCGGTGTAAATGACAATGCTGCTGTACATTTTGACTACATCGGCAATGTTGTACATCCCTTTCCCCCACCTTCCCCAATTCGAATGGGCCGACAGCCTATACCGAATAAACCATATCGTATCTCTCTCTCTGTGTAGTGTTTAGATTTTTTTCTTTTTTTTTATTATTTCATTTTGTTTGTTTGTTCATTTTTCTTAATTTTATAGTGGAATCTGTGCCACTGGAAAACATTTGCCGTTGGAAAATAGTCATTGTCATTCTCCCTCTCTCTCTCTCTCTCTTTGGTTGTACAAAGTACGCCTGGGGCTGTCGGTGGCCTGGTGGTTTTTAATGTCACAATGCGAGAGGTCATGTTTGAGTCCCACTAAGGGTAAAGATTTTTTCCTTCTCGTACGTCGCACCGTTCATTCGGGCCGATCCGGCTTTGGGGGTTCTCTCCGGCTTCCTCGCCCACTTCTTTGGAAATGTTCAGTCACAAAAGTTGAAAATAAATGCAGTTCTAAATTTTCCGAACCTTAAATAGCTGAGCTGACGCTTCGAACCGGCCACGTGATTGTAATGTGTGTTCATATCCAGTGTGTTAGAGAATGCGTGTGATTCACGTGAGCGTGCGTGTTGGGTTCAGTTCGCGGCGCTTTGAGCTAATTCAAGAAATTGGGGAAAACGCCTATACAATACTAAGTTATTATTATTATTATTATTATGAACACTCTATTTTGATGATTAGTAGATGCAATACACTGCCGTTTACACGCTGCACGAGCGGCCGAACATTCAACAGAGCGGTCGTTCTTGCCGACAAGACTCTCGCTTGTAATAGCCGCGTCATTTGAGATGCTGTCACTGTGTAGGTGACTAAATGGTGAGATGTTAAGCACAACCAAAACGGCTCCAAGCGATCGGTGAGCATAACAATCTTAAACATTGGGCCTTTAATGCTATTGTGACTTGGTGGTGTTCATTTGCTTGCCGTTCTGGCATTGTAATTATCATACTAATAATGAGTATTGTATAGGCGCTTTACCCAGTTTCATGAATCGGCACAAAGCGCCGCGAACTGAACCCAACACGCACGTTCACGTGAATCACACGCATTCTCTCACACACTGGACATAAAACACATTACAGTCATGTGGTGCGAAGGGTCAGCTCACCTATTTAAATTTCGGAATTTAGAATTACATTTACTTTTCAAATTTGGTGGGCTGAACATTTCCAAAGCAGAGGGGGAGGAAGCCGGAGTACCTGGAGAGAACCCCCGACGATCGGCCCAAATGAACGGTGCCACATACGAGAAGGAAAAGTTCTTTGCCCCGAGTGGGACTCGAACCCTTGACCTCTCGCATTGGTGACAAGTCTCTTAACCGCTAGACCACCGACCGCTGGGATGAGAGTAGCGTGTGTACGTCATGATTTTGAGAGACAGCTCGTTCATTTCCATAACTGAGGCCGACGTGTTAGTTTCATTCACCCGCGAGAGTGACTTTTGGCCCATTGGGCTTCTTTTTTTTGTGTACGCAGGATTCGCTTGGCTCATTCCAGAGCACGTGAAAAATGCACTTTGTTCGTTATCAAAATGCACTTCATTAATGAAATTATTTCATTTATTGATGAATTTGACTGAATTTTTTTAACTGGTTATCTTTTCAAGCTATTGATTGATCTTCCCCCTTTTTATCACAAATAGTAGAGCACACCTCTGCAATTTAGTGTTGCGTTCAAGTCCGAATTGTTCCCTAGATCTAAGCTCACAACGTTCTTATGCGACAGTGCTGGTGACACAGTGAGCAAGGAGCAGGTCTCGTCCACCTCACTACATCCAGAAATCGGCGAGAGTCGCGATCGCTCGGCCCCAGCGGCCGCGTGTGGATCCGTGGAATCGATTGGTCGCCGAGGCGATGTAGCACGGACAGCGGGGCGATATAACTCAAGCATGCGTATGTTGACGCAAGGCTTGGGAAAAGGCGGCCGCTGTGTGTGAGAGAAAGAGACTGAGACTGAGAGAGAGTTGCCAGAGCCGGAGCCTGAACACGTGGTACAGGACTGTGGACTTGAAGGCTGGCAGGCAGGTACTGCTAAACCTGGTACACTAAGGACATTTATTGTATCATTCTGTTTGTTATATTTTAGGAAATCTTTTGAATTTTGCTAGATTTTTTCCCTTTTTATTACGTATTGTTTAATTTTAAAACAGGAGTTGACTGTCATGGTTTGGTTATTTTGCCACCAGCATGTTAATTCGTGACGCTCTGTACAACGTATACAAAAAAATAACATGATCCGTAACGACATTTTAGCAAAATTCTCTTAAATATAGCTTCGCGCTAAAATGTTTCTTAAATATACCATTTCAACGAACACTTCAGTTTCAAACTTTATCATTTTGAAACGAAGAAAGTTCATTTGAGATTTTCATTTTTATTATATTTAACAAAGCATTGATTTTACGCTGAGAAAACTATGCAACTTTTTGCCCCCTCGAACCCCCCCCCCCCCCCCCGGTCCCAAAGTTTTATGGAAGAAAGATTGTTTAAATGAATTCTTGAACGCCGTTGACAGCTTGCAAATTACGACTATGATTTGTGAATAACTCGTGTGGTTCAGTCGGTCTATTCATAGTGTAAGTTGTATATATTAATACCATTTCAGTTTGACATTCAATTAAGTCCTTGACTGTGAGGTGCTGGTAAGACGTTGGGCTGTCGATGCTATGGTCGTGAGTTCGAATCCCGCCTAAAAGCTAAGATTTCTGCTTGCTTTTTCCTCGTTGCCCCGTCTTTAACATCATCCTCGTGCAGTGGAGAAAGCGTTAAACCCACACCCAGCCAATTTTATCTGTGAAGGGAGTATGAGGGACGACATGCTATCCTCAGAATGCCATCTCACCACGAAAAAGATCTATAACTATTACCAGATAACTGTCTTCACCTCCGCTGACGACAGGAACAGCGATAGCCTGCTATTTCCTTTGAAGACGTGTCCATGATACAGACGTTAATGAAATCTGTCTGTGAATAATCTACGTTGAGCAAGACCAACAGAATACCGAGTGTCCGGGCGATCATATGACGTAGTCAGTTCCTGGATGACTGCTCCGCCACTGATGTTGAAACGGTCAATATCGTGTAGTATTAGCGACGGGGTAGGGGACGTACCTTGTCGAAAAAACTGGTATGCGACGTACCCTGTCGCCGAAACTGGTATGTGACGTGGTGTGCCGCTGAAAGTGGTATGCGACATACCTTGTCACCAAAACTGGTATCCATGTATCCTATCGCTTAAACTGCTATTTGACGTACCCTGTCCCCAGAACTGGTATGTGACGTACCTTGTCCTCAAAATTGGTATTTGACGTCCCCTGTATGTACCTTAATAGTTTCAAAAACCGGTATGTGACGTACCTTGTCACCAAAACTGGTATGAGACGTACCTTGTCGCTATAACTGGTATATGACGTACCTTGTTTCCAGAACTGGTATGTGACGTACCTTGTCCCCAAAACTGGTATGTGACGTACCTTGTCAGTTCCCAAAACTGGTATGCAACGTACCCTGTCGCCCAAACTGGTATGCGACTGTCCGGTCGTGAGTGACATGGTGTGTGCATTCCAAAATCTCGTATGAGCCATGGCATCATTGACCAGCCTATCGTTACGCGGCTTTATGGAATAATAGGCATGTTTAGCAGCACTTCGTAAGGAGCTGGACTCCGGTGAGCAGCGTAACCCCACGACGTGTAAATAATTCTTAGGCTCACACGGGCACTGCGATTAGCTAAAGCTGCCCTTAACGTACACTGTTTACATGGAAATGGGTTTACGCTGCTCAGCGAGGTCCTCATCTGAATGCCATAATTATTGTGATGCATTTTTAATAAGCTGCTGTTTCCGCTTTTTTTTTTTTCATTGTGATACTTATCTGTGATGCTTTGTGATACTTATCTGTGATGCATTGTGATACTTACCTGTGATGCGTTGTATTGCTTCATGCCTATAATTCTCCGGTTTAGTCACCAAGTGTGTGTGTGTGTGTGTGTGTGTGTGTGTGTGTGTGTGTGTGTGGTGTGTGTGTGTGTGGAGAGAGAGAGAGAGAGAGAGGCACAATTAAACATATTTATATATGAGTTTAGTGATCTTAACCTATTTTATGTGTCTTGTGCTCGCCCGCATGAACTGCCCTACGGGGATAAATAAAGCATTTTGACTTGACTTGACTTTGACGAGACTTACGAAGTCCAACTAAACATACCAAATGTCGGAAATTGCTTCAGGACTGCGTCATCGGCAACATGACTTGCGACGCATCCTTTCCCAAAACTACGCGATAATGACCATTGCAGCTGAAGTGAGTGTAAAAGAAGTGATCAGTCCCACTGTTTCACCGACACGACACACTAATTTGATTCATTGCTGCTGCTCGCGATGAACTGCTCTGGATAAATAGCGCTGTCTTTATGTATTTGTTGGCGTGTCGCCTGACGGAGGCGCCTAAGCCGAAAATTTGGACATGAATATTTCTTGTCTGTTGTTATCTAAGCGTATTTTGAACCTTTTGGTATTTTGACACTCATCAGGATCAAGTAATCGTTTATGTCGCAGCTGCAAGAAATAATAATAATAATAATACTAATAATTGTATAGGCGCTTTATCCAATTTCACGAATCGGCTCAAAGCGCCGCGAACTGAACCCAGCACGCACGCTCACGTGAATCACACGCATTCTCTCACACACTGGACATAAACACATTACAATCACGTGGTGCGAAGGGTCAGCTCAGCTATTTAAATTTCAGAATTTAGATTTGCATTTATTTTTCTAATTTGGTGGGCTGAACCAGAAGGGGAGGAAGCCGGAGTACCCGGAGAGAACCCCCGACGATCGGCCCGAATGAACGGTGCCACATACGAGAAGGAAAAATTCTTTGCCTCCGAGCGGGACTCGAACCCCTGACCTCTCGCACTGGTGACAAGTCTCTTAACCACTAGACCACCGACCGAAAAATTTTAGAACAAGTTTTTCCTTCTAGAGGTTACCAGGTTTACTAGTATATTTCTCTTGTTGTTAAGGTGACAATGTGCGTAATTCTAATTCGTCACAGTTTCCATTGCAGCCACCCCCAAGACCACAGAGCATCACTAAGAAGGGAAAGAAACTGCCAGCCAGCATGATGATCTGTTACCAGTGCGACTGAAGTACTGTGCAGTACATTTTCTTCCCGTCAGCTTCGGCTGTTTTGGTCTGATGTTTGAACTGCACGTGTAGCGCATAGGCCCACGAAGACAACGTGATCTGGAGAGACCCCTGAGTGATTAGTCTTCAGATCCACTCGCAAGACAGCCCGTCTTCCCGTGAAATTCGCACCATCAAAGGAACCTGAGGTCCTGATGAAATGAGGATGGAGTGGATGAGGATCCTACCTGTGTGATGGTACTGTGACCTGCATGAGAGTCACATCACTAGCATTTTCTGAATGACCACGCATCCCCTCCCCTCGACACGTGAGTGATGTGATGGATTTATCGTTGTCGTTGACACTGGAGCCAGGGCAAGTTCCTTGTGCCTCCAGAATGAAACCTGACATGTCCATGTACAGCTAGGCAAAGAATGACGTCTGTAATGTTTTGTAAACTTGCCCGACGACCTCGCTAACATCAGGAAGACTGAAGAAATTCCACTGACTTCAACGTGATGCATTCCATACGCCGTAAGGCCTAGACCACAATCTTCAAAATCTGACTGACGACCACGAAATCACCTGAAAGACTAAACAAATTGCACTGACTTCAATATGCGACCTTCCAACTCCACACACTGCTAGCCAGACAAAGCTGACCAGAGTTACTCGATGCAGTGCTAGGCCAGGATCACCGTTTTGAGAACAAAGCGGACCACAGTCTTGATGGGTAACCTGAGTTGCTCGGCGCCGTGTGCGGCCAGTGAGCGTTGCCGTGAGGACCAGCTGGGGCGCCATCTGACTCCAGTCCAGGTCAGGCTCGTGCAGGACACGTGGGACATCCTCCGTCAGGACCTGTCTGCTCTCGGAGTCGCCGTCTTTATCAAGTAAGTCTGGCCGTCTCCACTCCATCCACCCAAACCTCATTATATGAAGTTAGCATTTGGCTGTCTTTGCAGGAGCGACCAGTTAGACCTTACTCAGTGACTGGTCTTTTATCAAATAGTTTTGGCGGTAGGGAACATGGTGTGTCCTGTCGTGTAGACACTGTAAACACGCGCACTGATAAGTGACACGTACAACCGGAAGTGATGCAGTGGTCGGAAGTCTCGTCTTTGCCAACTCCGCATACAGTGTCGCCAGTGTGGCCATTTCAGCTTCAGTAAGGCTCACGTCGCACGTGAGACGTTTAAGTCCGAACAAACATCGAACACGGCTCGAACACGAGCTGGAAAAAAATAGAACAAAGACAAGACATGTTTGTGGCCGTATGTCACACAAGGAACACGGAAAAATGCCGTGTTCGATGCTTGTTCGGACTAAAAGGTCCCCCGTGTGACATTAGCCTAAGTCCCATGTGACATTAGCCTAAGTCCCGTGTGACGTTAGCCTAAGTCCAGTGTGACATTAGCCTAAGTCCCGTGTGACATTAGCCTAAGCCCCACGTGACATTAGCCTAAGTCCCGTAGGTCACGTCGCGATCATGGACGAAACGTTGAACCGACTCCTAAGATTGCCCGTCTGCTGATTGCTGTGCAAACACGGGCCGTCTGTCACGGTAGCGTGACCATTACGTTCAAGGAAAAAATCAAGTACAACTGTGCATGTCAGTTTCTCTGGATTGAAAAGTGTTCAGATGGATCGGGGTAGCTGTCCCTCTGCCCCGTAACCTTGCCCGCTTGGGTTGTCTCCAACCACCGTTGAGAAGTAAAACAACAACCAGTAAAAATAATTTAAAAAATGCTCTGATGTTTGCTCTATGGGACCGTTCTGCGTGATCGTAAGAGTTGATGGGTGTGAAGATGACAGGATTGAACTATAAACGTCCCATTGCGCCGGCCGATCTATGATGTTAACGATGTTCTCCCTACCTGCCGAATAAACTCTCTCTCTCCCTCCCCCCCCCCCTCTCTCTCTCTCTCTCTCTGTGCACATCTAAAATATTCATATGACCTACGACAAAGTTCGAACACCCAGACGCGCGTACTTTCTCTCTCTCTCTCTCTAACGCACATACACACACACACTGTCTGTCTCATATTCTATCACACACACACACACACACACACACACACACACACACACACACACACACACACACTGTATTGTCTGCTGTCCTTCAGGCCGGTGTCCCAATTTTTGGGGGTATTCCGATGCTAAAATATGGTGGAAAAGGACGTTAAACCTTCAAACGCCCACCCACCTCTGATCCCGGCTGAATGACGTTCTCCCCAAGTAAAGCTTTCATGCAGAAGTACGGTCCGTCTGCAGTAATGATAGCTTTTCTCCTCGCCCAAGCCGCTTCAGTGATCTGTAGGATACGGTAAGTATGATGAACATCCACTGACAGACTCCTTGGCGGCACCCCTCATCATCAGTGAGTTTGAGCGAATACAAGAGAACTAACTTATCCCCGTATCGTTACTGATAATAAACAAGGATTCTTACACCAAACACATTCCGTACATGAACTCCATTAGAAAACTGCACCAGGTACTGTGTGGTGCAAGCCGACCTTGGAATCCTGACCAATCAAAAGCGGGCACACACACACGCCGATAAGCAAAGGTCCGGCCAATTAACACCCTTTTACGATGCCTGTCTTTTGAGCCCGTCTAGTCTAACAGTAACAAGTAGTGTAATTGGGCGCCCTAGAGGCTCGTTGAGTCACGGGTTGTTTCCTTCGTTATCCCTGCTTCCTGCAGAAGCCTCCGTGTGGAGTGTGGCTGATCCTAGTTCCCGCCACGCCGTACTCTCCCGTACGCAAAAGAGTATGTGCGTCGCACGCCCAGACCCTGCGGACAGACAAGGAACTATAAGTTATGAGTGCGAGGTCCCTGAAATGAAATCTTTACTTGGATAGAATTCTTCGAAGGTATTGTTCTGGGATGTTCCCCCTGACAGCATCTTCAGCTTCTTGACTCAAATCTGTTCTATAAAATCTAGACACCTCAAGTATAATACGGACTGTCCTCGACCTCGATATGTTCGATGTACAAAGAAGTGAAACGTGTGTATTATATAAACCGGATAGAGTTTTTAAATACTGTATATATTTATTTTCATTGTCTTATTGTCTTGTTTCATTGTCTTCCTTTTTATTTTAGTCTGGCGAAGGAGGATCTTGATTAGCCGCGAGGTAGTTTGCGCGGCGTTCAGCCCTAACTAACTAACTAACTAACTAACTTGGTTGGAACATTTACTATTACAGATCTACGTTCTATAGATATAGTGTTCTGTCGTATTTTCAATGTAATGGCACGGGGCCAAAGTGTTGACCTTCGACCTTAGCCTTGTTCCGGGGTTACCGACCGGTAACGAACAATTTTCACTTTCTTTTCTTCTTTGCTGTCGTCCGCGTTTTTGCCGCCTTTCTTTTTTGTTCTGTGTCGCCTGAATTTTCCCCGTATTTTCTTTTTCTCCGTCTTCGTCCTTGTGGGTAAAAAGAGAGATGTGATACAAGAGAGAGAGAGAGAGAGAGAGAGAGAGAGAGAGAGAGAGAGAGAGAGAGAGTTATCGCTTTACGATTCTTTGTTTTTGTTTGTTTTTGTTTTCGTCAAGTGTGTGTGTGTGTGTGTGTGTGTGTGTGTGTGTGTGTGTGTGTGTGTGTGTGTGTGTGTGTGTGTGTGTGTTGCTGGTGGTGGTGGTGGTGGTGGTGGTGGTGGGGGGGGGGGGTCCGTTTGATCAGACATCGTGATCGTTATCTCTGTCATAATCGTGTTGAGTGCACGTTAGCCATCCTTAGTCCGCAGAGTCCGTAAAAAAAAAGAAGAAAAAAACAACCAACAACTTTATGGCTTCTGCGGGCCAGACAGAATGGTTTCCCGCAGGTCCAACCCCTCCTGGATCACGGATGTATGGCGCTGTTCACTCCTTTAATCAGCAGCCTTGGGCCACATGGCGTCCACTGTTCACGTTACCAATTTGATGTCTTATTATCCCGTCGGGAGTCTGGAGCTGTTGAATATGTGGGTTTCTCACTAGACAAATTCAGAATTCGATAGCATGAGAAGATCTTCCCTCCCAGAAAGTCTGTTTCCTTTTGAGAGTACTGATCTAGGTTTTTGTTTTTGTTTGTTTGTTTCTTTCTGTTTTCGAACTTACCTGTCAATGTTAAAAAAAAACAACTGGGAACACAAAGAATATTTCCATGGTTTGTAGCGTGGCATGCACGGTATTATGCAGTTTTTGTCGATTCAGTCTTTATCTTTGGGGGGGGGGGAGCCGGGGTGGTCGAATGGTAGAGCGTTGGACTTCTAATGCTCGGGTCGTGAGTTCGATCCCGGCTGGGGCCAAATATTTGTGCTGGCTTTTTCATCGTTGCCCCGTCTTTGATATCACCCTATGTGTTGGAAAAGGACGTTAAACTCCCAAACACCCTCCCACCCTTTATCTTTGGAAAGAGTTCTGAGGGGAAAAACTGCCGCTTGCAAAGCCGTAAGGCTGTTTAGCAAACGAATAATAATAATAATAATGAGTATTGTATACTGAGGCGCTTTACCCAATTTCTTGAATCGGCTCAAAGCGCCGCGAACTGAACCCAACACACACGCTCACGTGAATCACACGCATTCTCTCACACACTGGACACAAACACATTACAATCACGTGGTGCGAAGGGTCAGCTCAGCTAATTAAATTTCAAAATTTAGAATTGCATTTATTTTTCAAATTTGGTGGGCTGAATATTTCCAGAGCAGAGGGGGAGGAAGCCGGAGTACCCGGAGAGAACCCCCGACGATCGGCCCGAATGAACGGTGCCACATACGAGAAGGAAAAATTCTTTGCCCCGAGTGGGACTCGAACCCCTGACCTCTCGCATTGGTGACAAGTTTCTTAACCACTAGACCACCGACCGCCCCTTGATGTTCCTTTTTACTATAGCGACCGTTTTCGTAACTTAGCGGCGTCTGATAGTAGAAAAATACGACTTTCTTTGGAATAACGCTTCCATTCCTGTACCACGCGTCGATCGACCATGTCGATATAAATAGCCACCAATCAGCGCTGTCTTGCAGCGTCGTCTGCTCAGTCAGTACGTGGTAGACTTCTACTTACGTAGAACAACATTAACGTGAATCGGAGTCACCACGAAGGTTTCAGATGCTAGATTGTGTCCCAGGTGACTGATTCTGAAAACCCATCTCTTCGCCCTCTCATAGCCATGCCATGTTGTCGTTCCGGCT
The DNA here is from genome assembly GCA_018292915.2 of Batillaria attramentaria. Lineage (NCBI taxonomy): Eukaryota > Metazoa > Mollusca > Gastropoda > Batillariidae > Batillaria > Batillaria attramentaria. The sequence goes on along the minus strand of JACVVK020000005.1, from coordinate 1,783,511 downwards.
GCTGGTGTTAGTGGGTGTGTGCGCAGGGAATGCGTGTGTGTGTGTGTGTGTGTGTGTGTGTGTGTGTGTGTGTGTGTGTGTGTGTGTGTGTGTGTGTGTATGTGTGTGTGTGTGTGTGTGTGTGTGTGTGTGTGTGTGTGTGTGTGTGTGTGTGTGTTGATATGAGTTTTTATTGGTTTTTATCTGTTTTGTCAGTTTTATCTGTCTTGTGTTTGTTTTATCTGTCTTGTTTTTTTTTTGTTTTTTTTGGTCTTAATATGAATAAATATGTATTTTATGTAAAGCGCCTAGAGCTTAGATAAGGTTAGGCGCTATATAAATATTCTATTATTATTAATATTATTCTGATGCGCGGATTAAGTGCATTCGATGAAGAGTTTTCCACAGCTTTGTTGTGTGCTTGACAAATGTATTGGGATTTTAACATAACCTAACGGAATCCGCGTAAATCACACCGCACACGTTTTAGATCTGCCCCAATTCTTGAAGCTTTTGAAATTGCCTGGCCTCCTACCCCCTTATCACCCTCCCCCTCCCCCCCCCCCCTTTACGCCTTCACCTTTGCTCCATTTTTCATCTCAATGACTTCCCCTAATTTTCCTTTTCACACTTTTTGTTGCGTCGGCGTGTACGATTTAGAATTATCCTAAAACTTGAACTTTCTCTTCCTACACCGTTTCATCATTCCACCCCCCCCCCACCCCCCATTCCGCCGTCCTTTCTTTTCATTTCACTGAACATCTCTCAATGACGTCCTCTAATTTTCTTTTCCCCGCTTATATTGCGTCCCCATTTGCAGGTTTTATGATTGCCCTAAAACTTGAACTTAAAAATTTATCGGGTCTCCTACTCGCCGTCCCACACCACATCCCTCCTTTAACCCCACCGTACCCCCCCCCCCCCCCAGCCATTCATTTTATTGACCAATGTCCATAATTATCTGCATGTAATACTCCTCTCCACACCTTTTTGTGTCTCTGTATGCACGTTTGTTGACTGCTTTAAAACTTGATTTTGTCGACCCCCCCCCCTCCATCCGTCCCCCATCCCCACTCCTTCATCCCCACCCTAACCCCCACTTTGCCGCCTTGCCTTTCCATTTCACTGAGCATCTGTAATGTCTCCATCCAGTGCTCCTGTCCACAATTTTGTTTTGTTTTGTGTTTGCATCTGTTGCCTCCCCCTGTGTAGGAACTCTTCAGCGTCTTGTTTCTCGTCTCCCTCCCTTTCCTCGTCCTTACATGCTTCATATGAAATTGCGTGTTTTGGGTTTTTTTTTTGGTTGTTGTTGTTTATTTTTTATTTTTCTTTTTTCTTTTTTTTTCTTTCAATTTTCGTCGCGTCTGTGTAGCCTCCCCTTGCTTCGGAACTCTTCTGCGTCCTGTTTCCTGTCTCCTCTCGCATTCCTCTTCCGCCTCCTTTCATGCTTCGTGTGAAATTGCGTATTTTGCTCATAAATCTTAAAACCTTCGATTTTTTTCTCCACGTCACTGCGCAGCCATTCAATCGGGGGGGGGGGGGGGGGGGGGGGGGGAGATCCTGTTCTTTTAGTCTGTTGTCGTCTGGTGGGAAACCTTGCAGACCTGTCCCCGTTGATGGGGTTTTCATACAGGCAGAAAATCATTACCCGCCCCGAATTTGCAATAGTGGGGAAGACAAGCAGGCCGTGTTTGCATGACATGCTTCCCTCCCCCCCCCCCCTTTTTTTTTTTTTTTTTTTTTTGTGCGCGACGAGACTGTTCTATCAGCGGGTAGCGTAACTATGCTCGATTGGTGCGTATACGCGTGTGATGGGAATTCGGAAGGGGATGGTGTGTGTGTGTGTGTGTGTGTGTGTGTGTGTGTGTGTGTGTGTGTGTGTGTGTGTGTGTGTGTGTGTGTGTGCAACAATAGAAAAGACAAATGAGCCCAAAAGAAAAACCAAAATCAACCAACCAATACAAAATAAAAAAGAGAGCAAAACAAACAACAACAACAACAACATCAACACAACAACAACAACAGCAACCAGTGAAATCAAAACTCACAAAATTGCCCGCACTTGTTTTTGCCAGTCAAGACACAGGACTTCGCCACAGCTACACAGCTACCAAATTACAAGCGTACGTTTAATTGTGTCCACGTCCCGGCGCGCGTACGCCAAGAGCCTGCCCCAAATCGAGTACCCCTAGCGGATCACCCAGACATCAATCGGCGTTGCCTTGAACAACGCTAGAAAATCAGTGCCTCGGAAATTGGGATTGAATTGGAATTTACTTCGACGGTCTGCGCGCCTCAGCTGCCCCTTGGTGAAGGCACTGAATACGAGTTTTACGGGCCTAACCCTGCGCAATCGGAAGACAGGTTAGAGCCGGCTTCGTCGGAATAGCGTCCGTGTAATTTCGAAGGAGAGGTTCTTCTGCGGTGGGGGGGGGGGGGAGGGGGGTATTCTGTATCGTTCCATTGATGCGTGCTTGTCTTATGCGGGTGGGTGGGTGGGTGTTTGGGGGTTTAACGCCCTTTTCCACCATATACGGGTGATATCAAAGACGGGGCAACGATGAAAAAGCCAGCACAAATATTTGGCCCCAGCCGGGATACGAACTCACGACCCGAGCATTAGAAGTCCAACTAGATGCTCTACCATTCGGCCACCTCGGTTCCCCGCCTGTCTTATGCGATCTTGCGTAGACCGGAGAAAGATTTACGATTCAGTAACTTTATTTCTCAAATGAGACCTGTGAGGTCGAGAGCTGTTCCTTTTTTTTTTCCTTTTTTTTATTTTCACCGCGATTTTCCCAATTCAAATTGCCATTACACTGGAAAAAAAAATGCTTTGCATTTTCATTTGCTGGTTGGAACTGTTGAAAGGGGCCGTTTCCCAACCGGGGAGCCGGGGTGGCCGAATGGTAGAGCGTTGGACTTCTACTGCTCGGGTCGTGAGTTCGATCCAGGCTGGGGCCAAATATTTGTGCTGGCTTTTTCATCGTTGCCCCGTGTTTGATATCAGCCTATGTGGTGGAAAAGGACGTTAAACCCCCCAAACACCCACCCCACCCACCCCGTTTACCAGCGAGAAACCGCCCGTACTGATACGCTACTACAATTTGAAGATGTGTATACGCTCATGATTTACAGTAATACTACTACTAATAATAATAATGGGTATTTCAGGGACGCCCTCCCTCCCGCAGGAGCTCAGGGCGCCTTACAGTCAACACGCACTCACTCACACAGAAACGGAAACACACGCAACATTCCTCCACACATACATTTAACTACAAACACATAATGTGCAGCATCATACACGGCCTCCGCTGCCCCCGGCACACACACACACACACACACACACACACACACACACACACACACACACACACACACACACACACACACACACACACACACACACACACACACACCGGGACACACACACACCGTACACACCGTACACACACACCGGGACACACACACACACACACACACACACACACACACACACACACACACACACACACACACACACACACGA
>JACVVK020000005.1:1752500-1775000 GCA_018292915.2 Batillaria attramentaria | reverse complement strand
CTCCGGCTGTCTTTCATTCCGGCCGATCGTCGGGGGTTCTCTCCCGCGGGTACTCCTGCTTCCTCGCCCCTGCTCTACTAAGAATGTTCAGCCCACCAAATTTGAAAAAAATAAATGCAATTCTGAATTCCGAAATTTAAATAGCTGAGCTGACCCTTCGCACCACGTGATTGTAATGTGTTGATGTCCAGTGTGTGAGAGAATGCGTGTGATTCACGTGAGCGTGCGTGTTGGGTTCAGTTCGCGCCGATTCATAACATTGGGTAAAGCGCCATTGTCGTTGGCAATAGACGGACTCTACTCTGCAAGCCCCGAGACCAAAGCCCCTGGCAAAAAGTTTGCCAGACCATGCCATGTCTTGTGCTCATGATGCCGCGGGACGCGATTGGCTGAATTCTGGAGACGCGACAGTTTTGATTGACATGAGTGGAGACGTCCATTGTAGCAGTGGAAATTTGATTCCTAAGTCCTCTTTGGTTGTGACTGGTGATAGTGCTATCTTGGGCACTCAAGACGTTTTGCAATCTTGTCGGCAGTAGCGGCGATGGATAATTGATTCCTACGTCCTCTGTTGGTGTGGTGGGTGATTTATTTTTTTTGCTCGCTGGCGACGGTACATTAATGATTCATAAGACCTCTTCACTAGTGACTGGTGACAGTGCTTGTAGTTGGTACTCAAGTCCTTTCTTCTGGCACAGATGAAGGATGTGTGTTGATACAATGATCTTCCTAAGAGGTTATTTCGGGATTTTGTTTTTCTGAGTATTCAATGATAATTAATTGACATCCTCTGGCACAGTTGAAAGATGTGTGTTGATACAATGATCTTCCTAAGAAGTTATTTCGGGATTTTGTCTGAGTTTTCAATGATAATTAACTGACGTCCTCTGGCACAAATGAAAGATGTGTGTTGATACAATGATCTTCCTAAGAAGTTATTTCGGGATTTTTTCTGAGTTTTCAATGATAATTAATTGACGTCCTCTGGCACAGTTGAAAGATGTGTGTTGATACAATGATCTTCCTAAGAAGTTATTTCGGGATTTTGTCTGAGTTTTCAATGATAATTAACTGACGTCCTCTGGCACAAATGAAAGATGTGTGTTGATACAATGATCTTCCTAAGAAGTTATTTCGGGATTTTTTCTGAGTTTTCAATGATAATTAATTGACGTCCTCTGGCACAAATGAAAGGCGTGTGTTGATACAATGATCTTCCTAAGAAGTTATTTCGGGATTTTGTTTTTCTGAGTGTTCAATGCTAATTACTTGACGCTTTCCTCTGGCACAGATGAAAGATGTGTGTTGATACAATGATCTTCCTAAGAAGTTATTTCGGGATTTTGTTTTTCTGAGTTTTCAATGATAATGAATTGGCGCTTTATTCTGTGAGGGAAGGGTTTGTGTTGGTACAGTCGTCTCTCCTAATAAGTTATTTCCGGCTTTTCTGTGTTTTCAACGATAATTGATCGGCGCTGTTTGCAATACAGCTTTTAGCTTCGTGGTTACCGTTTGCTTTACATAGTTCTGAAGGATTCATGTGACGGACTCTTCGTGGCGGTGAAGAATGACTTCAAGGGTCACACAAAATGTTTAGATTGTCTTTTCGTGGTACTGCTGGCGAACGCTCCTTCAGTTTCCTCGCCCCAAATGTTTAGAACTCGCTGCCAGTCGAACTGACTTCGTGACCTTCCCACACTGTCCCAGTTCAAATCGAGCCTGAAAACCCATCTCTTCCGTCAGGCCTTTCACACTTACGAGTAGTCTGCCATTGTTTCAGTGCCTTCGACTGCAATTGCTCATCTACATGAGGCCGGGTAGTGCATGTCAGTGTGTGTGTGTGTGTGTGTGTGTGTGTGTGTGTGTGTGCGTGCGTGCGTGCGTGCGTGCGTGCGTGCGTGCGTGTGTGTGTGTGTGTGTGTGTGTGTGTGTGTGTGTGTGTGTGTGTGTGTCACTATGAGTTGCTTTCCTGCGAGATTAAGCGCTAAACAAGTACTATTCATTATTATTATTGGAGGAGGGGAAAAAACATCTTTAGTCAGCGATTTCGCGTTGTCGCCTTTCTTCAGTTTGACATGAAAAGTTTTACAGAGAGGCAGTTTGGAGGTTTACAACAACTGTTTTTTTTTTAAGCTGACCCTTTCACACATTGTTTACAGTCTGACGTCATGTTTGAACGAGATTCTTCAGTCAACTTATTTAGCTATGTATATCGGTAGACACAACAAACAGCTCAGATATTTCACTTACTCCCTTAATACGTGATTGTCGGTAGTTGTTAAATGTCCTTGAAAATGCCTCTGAGTTGTTAAATGACCATTTTAATGTCTGTGCCTGGGGACGATTTAAGACGACCCTTGTGGGCAGCAATTTTGTTTTTACACATTCAATGCTCGGGTCTTGAGTTCGAATCCCGGCTGGGGCCAAATATTTGTGCTGGCTTTTTTTCTCGTTGCCCCGTCTTTGATATTATCCATGCATAGTGGAAAATGACGTTGAACTCCTAAACACCCAGCCCCACCCCTAGCTTGTTTTATAGCTTGTTTGCTATGAGGAGGTAGGGTCAGGCGAAGGCGATATCTAAACTATTGTTTAGAAACATCAAAATGTCTCCTTGAAAAACAAAATTGTCAGTTAACAAACACACAGTTTGAAATCAGGAACCCAGCGGTTGCACTGAGTCTATGAAATTTACCCACCACACATACATTCTTTTGATTCGTGTTTATGTTCGCTTCGGCGGTGACATTTTATTCATAGACGAAACATTCTGCATCATATGCCAACCAAAATATTTCTCTTTGTCGCTGGGAGAAAAGAGCGAAGAAAGGGGAGAGAATAAAATCCGCGCCAAACAAAAAATAAAACGGGCATTCATTTGCATCACCGAGCCACCGGCGATCCCAATAACTCCGCAGTGAAAGGAATCTTTCAAATGTATATATTCGCTCCTGATTTGCTCTCAAGTATCGGACCGTGTACAGATTCGTCTCAAAGCTTCAGCTCGGTTTCAAAACAGGTTTCCACGGTGGAGCCTTACACGCAACAAAAGAGGCTTTGAGATGATTGGGGAGATTTCTCTGACGGCTGAAGACTCGAGTGGTTGTGAGTTCGATCCTGATACAAAAGACAAGACAGGTCCTCGCTGAAGTTTCGTCATAACTCGACTGGTGGAACCTACCGCCTATCCATTTGCACAATATACAGGAAGTCGGTGTTCGGTGTGTATGTCTTACACTCTGCCAGTTAAGGCCGTTCTTAACCAGTCTGGCGAACTTGTTCGGCGAACTGTGTATTGTATACGAACAGGGCAAGCGCACGCACGTACATAGTTCCAGAGGTTCGGCCGGACTAGTTCTCTTTCTTAACCGACCGTTAATGATATGCATACGTCATCGCCCGAACAAGGCGGACTCGGAAGTTGAGACAATCGTAAACAACCAAAATGGGCGCCTTCGTAGATCGAGACGACCAGGCATTTGCGGTAGTTATCGTTTTGAGTGAACTCTTGGAAGCCGAGGAAGAGGAGATAAGAGGAAAAGAGCGCAAGAGAGGGAAATGTGAAGTGAGTCGATAGCCGCGATGCCGTCCGCCATTTTCTTCAAGTTTGTACATGCGCACAACAGCTCTCCCCGATCAACCAATCAGAGCGCAGGATCGGCAAAAGGATCGCGAGGGTTCCCACGACACGCTATGCAGTCCTCGAACCTAGTTCGCCGAACCTTTCGAACCAGGGTTTCCGCACAAGTATTTGGTCGGTTAAGAAACAACGTGCGCGAACCTAGTTGGCCGTACTCTCCGAACCTAGTTCGCGAACCAAAAGTCTGCCCGGTTAAGAACGGCCTTAAGGGCTTAAACCAGGTTAGGTGAAATTTGCTTTTGAACTGATGCAGTGAAAGTAAAAGGTTGGGGGGATGTGGCCTTTTTTCTCGTTGCCCCGTCTTTGATATCACCCTTATGTGGTGGAAAAGGACGTTAAACTCCCAAACACCCACCCACTCGTTGTCTTCTAGTGATGAGTATGTAAGCTTGTTTGCCGGACCACTTGTATCGTCCTTGCTCTCTCCATGTATTAGACCCTTGAGCACGACTGTGAAAGCCTCGCGAACAGCATCAGGACAAGCTTGTACCGCCAGCAGGTCCCTCAGTCGTCGCGTTCTGTGTCAACACATAGAGCCAGCCGCAGAACGCGACTACTGTAACAGGATGTTCAGTGGAGTGTCAGCTGCTCGGGAAACAGGCCCGAGGCCAGGTCTGCGGGTTGCTCTTTGTCCCAGCGAAGCGTTTCATCTGCAGCACATTAATCAGGTTTCTTCTTTAGCCACTGGGCTATCGGGGCCTAATGGGTTCGACCCAGGGGCTCTTTGGAAACAGTTGGAGGGGGGACAGGTTTTGCTGAGATTTTTTATATATTAATTCTTGTGATTTTTTTTTTCGCTGGATAGAGCATTTTGTCTGCTTCATCCTGGGATATTTTCCTCCTCTTGATTGGGGGAAAATATCGGTGTTGCTCCCTCTGGTGAGCAACAAGTTTGGGGTTTCTCTCTCTTGGTGTGGGTTGTTTTTCTTTCATTTAAAATAAAAATTCTGCAATAGCTGCATTTTCAAAATAAAGAAAGGCGTGGCTTAATGACGATTGATTTCCGGTGTGATGTAAATCAGGGAAAAAAATGTGTACATCTCTGTCATTGTCTTTCACGGTCGACTCTGAACGTATACGCACGACAGCTAAAACTCGGCCCAGTCCGAACGCAGCTCAACCCGACCCACCCTAATAAACTCAAGCCAGAAAGTTAGCAACCCTGCTTTGAGAAATCCACAACAACCTTTTTTTCAATAACTCATAAATCATAATCAAACTCATAAAACCAATTCATTTTTTATTTTTATTTTTTTTTTGCTGCCCCAACTCTTTGCCAGTTCCAGTGGTGGTTCCTCCAAGGTAATGGGTGGAATCCACGGAGGGCTCGAAAGCTTGGGCAATTTTTTTTTTTATTGTGCATGATGATGGAGATGAGGATGATGGTAAGATGATGCTATGGAGGTCCGTGTGGTTTGGGACTGCGGGACAGGGCCGCATTCCACACTTCCTGTCATAAATATCCCGACATTAACCACGCCCGGGAACTACGGCACCTGCGGTGCCGGCCGTGTAATCATCCACATCATACGACGTGTCATACTTAGGGAAGCACCCCCGAAGTCGCATCCGTGAAGTGGGTGAATCTCGGCTGTGTGGCAACAGCCTCCCCACTGGGTCCATAGCACACCCGCTCTGAGTAGGAACCGACATAGGTAGGAAAAATCCCGCTTGCCTCGGCTGGGACTCGAACCCGGGTCTCCCGGTCCATGGTCCGAAGTGCTAACCACTACACTACGGGGGCCGGTAATTCATTTGTACTTGGTGTCAACATTTAGAGTCCCTATGACGTATTGAATATCACGCCATAGTCAAACTTTCAAATCAGAGCACAGTACTTCATTTCACAAAAACGGGCCTAATTTCCAGTATTTCACTTTTTCTTTTTAAAAAGTTTGAATTTGAAAGTGCGCAGAAAACAACAACAACAACAACAAAACTGCTGCACAATTCATGAAAAACAGATCCATGTCTTTCACATTCACACAGACAATCACTTCCGCTGTATTTACTAGTTACTACCGTCAGTAATGGGTATAACCTCCCCTGGTCTGAATTACCTCCCGGCACCTCCTTGGCACACTGTGGACCAGCAGTCTTTGAGCTTTTCCTGGTCCATATTGTTCCACTCCTCTTGCACCGTGAAACTATGCAAGCTAAGTGGGTCAACTGAAACTGTACTGAACTGCAAAGTCCGAGCGCATTAGCACGTGAAAAAGGAAAATGATTTGTGTTGTGCAAGGTTGCTTAACTTTTCGGCTCGTGTTTATCTACAAAACATCGCCCAGTGATCGAACTTTCCTAAACTTTGCACGGTCGATTTGTCTACAGGGTGAGTGGGTGGGTGGTTAGGGGTTTTAACGCCCTTTTACACCGCATAATGGTTTTATGTAAAAGACGGGGCAACGAGGTGAAAGCCAGCACAAAATGTTTGGCATCCAGCCGGCACTAGAATTTGAATTGTCTACAGACAGACAAACAGGAAGATCAAAGTACAGATAGAGGAATACACAGACAGAGAGACTAATTCACAGACAGACAGACGGGCACGAAAACATCCCCAACCCCCTTTCCATAGGTAAGTAATAAAACCAAAAGACTTGTACGGTAAAAAAAAAAAAAGAAAAAAAAAAAAGGAAAAAAAAAAAAAGGAAAAGAAAACAAGCACAACAAACTATTTCAGCGTGTTTCCATGTTCTTTTCTCGTGCCGTTTTCCATTTTCTCCATGAAATCTCGAGGGAGCTTTGCAGCTAATGCACCTCTAAAGTTAATACAATAAGAATGCTTTTAATGCCGCATAACATGCGTGACACGCAAGAGTATTTCTCTGACTGTCTGCCTTTTCATTCAAATTCAAGTCAAAAATACTTTATCCCCGAGGGCAATTACGGCTGACTGGGCAGGCATAAAAACAGCATTAAGGTCTAAACAATGGAACAAAGATTGTGGTTCAGACATTTTCCAGAAGAGCAGAACGAACAACTAATTGAGTCCAGTGCTTGAATACACTTCATTTCATGTTCACAAATACAGTTCGTGCATCTGAATGAGCGAGTCCCCTGCCTTTAAGATCTGCTTTTAGCCTCTTCATTAATTTTGAAAACATCATGATTTTTTTTAAAGTGGCTGTTTCCCCTTAGTGTTTTCTGTTGCCGAGCAACACCCATTGACCAAATCAAAATGGTTTCTTTGTGATTCTTGCACTCACAGAATTGTAGTCCAATCCTGTCAGTCTTCCTTAGCAGTCATGCATCACCTCGCTGTTCTGTGACACGACTTTTTTGTGAGCCTCAATTGCATGCAGGATGCCTCAGACTTGGGGTTTTTTTTGGTTGTTGTTGTTGTTGTTTTTGTTTTGTTATTTGGGTGTTTTTTGTTTTTGTTTTGTCGAGCATCCTCTCTTCATTGGCTCCTTTTTCGAACAGTAGTTACTTCATGAACATGTATTTTTTTTCTTTACATACATAAGTGCGTTATTGTCGTACTTGCTCATTGTTGGTAACGACAGCAAAAGAACAGTTGGCACATTTACAATAGAGTTCTGTAACACGACTTGTTCACGGAGGATGCGGCAAACATAGAATTCTGAGCGTCGATTTCTTTCATGTAGTCAGTATGCGTTATTTACACGTTACCGCGGTCTGACGGTGAATATGTTTGCGTTGTATTTAAAAGGTTTTTTTTTTAATTTCTCATTTTTTAAGTATGGGTACACAGGAATATATGTTCTCATCAGTCATCAGGGTCACCATCAGTAACTAAAGCAAAAAAAAAAAAAAAAAAAGACAATGGTATGCATTACTATAGAAACAGTGTACAGGAGGAGCAGTAGTAGTTGTAGCGTTGTATTTAAAAGTTGATGGCACTGTAGTTTAGGACCATCATCCACGTATCATTTTTTTGTTTGTTTGTTTTTTTTTGCTTGAAAAGATTAGAACTCGTGAGCCAAGGTTCAAAACTTTTTAAGTACGGTAAATTGAATTGAGTAGCTGAAAATTGTAAATGGGAATCTGCTCCTTGACAAGACCCGAGCCCTGTCTAGACATGCTCTATCACTACCATCGTCAATATATTTCCCATGAACTTCTCGTCCCTGTGTTATTGTGCCAGACGATTTACATTTAACGGCCACGAGTGATGCATGGGGTCGCACGAGTCACCAGACTATACGTCACGTAGCCCGGGTTTATTGAGAAAGACAGCATTTTTGTCCCCCGTGCGGAAAAGTGAACTTTTGACCAGTCGTCACGCAGATGCTTCTGCACCACTATACCTTCCACAGGCAGATCTTGGCTATCTTTCATTACCGACTGCCGGCTTCCATATAAGGAACATTTTGATAGCCAATCAGTATCGAGACGAGCGGATTCTATTTTTAGGTGGCCAGGATAACCCCGGCGCCGGTCCAGTTTTGACTTGTATCAGGGTCAGGGGATAGAGTGTTCATTTCCGCATTCCGTGGCCTGAGCATTGACCTGTCTATTCGTGGCCTCGATTTTTCATGAATCTGGTTTTTTTCCCCCGACCAAAAATGGGTCGGTTTGCTCTTCCGTTGCCAGCTTTGTTATATCATACAGCCAGTAGAAAAAATTAATAAAGATGTACTTTTTACTCAGGTCTGTCTGTGACGCCTACCAAACATTACGTTCTACAGTGTGTGTGTGTGTGTGGGGGGGGGGGGGGTAGGGGGGGGGGGGATAGTCGATTGGTACAGCGTTTGACTCTCAGTGCTCGGGTAGATTTCGTGAGTTCGAATCATGGTCGGCCCTGAGTGAGATGAATCAGACTAGCTTCACAGTGCGGTCCACCAACGGTATCTACATATAGACATGGAGAGGAGTATTCACAGTCGTACAGTTTGGACATCTGTGAGAAGGAGGGGTGGGGGGTGTTGGGGGGAGGAGGGGGGGGGGGGCGTTTGGGGGGGGGGGGATGAACAGACTGCATGGGTTATTGAGTTAACTCGTCTCTATCTTCTTGGTCCTTATAGAGGGTTGCCACACAGTCAAAAATTAAACCCCGCCGCCCCACAGTGCTCCAAACAGCCTTTGTGAATGTAGGAACCTGACCCAGGGGTCTGAGTCAGATGAATCGGACGAGCCTTCACAGACTCACAGTGCGGTCCACCAACGGTATCTGCATACAGACATTGAGAGGACTGTATTACTCACAGTCGTACAGTTTGGACATCTGTGAGAAGGAGGGGTGGGGGTGTTGGGGGGGGGGGGAGGTGTGTGTGTGTGTGTGGGGGGGGGGGGGGGGGGGGGTAAACAGACTGCATGAGTTATTGAATTAACTCGTCTCTATCTTCTTGGTCCTTATAGAGGGTTGCCACACAGTCAAAAATTAATCCCCGCCGCCCCACAGTGCTCCAAACAGCCATTGCGAATGTAGGAACCTGAATCAGATGAATCGAACTAGCCTTCACAGTGCAGTCCACTAACGGTATCTACATGGAGACATCTGGACATCTGTTTGGACATCTGTGAGAAGGAGTTGTGGGGGCGTTTGGGGCCGGGGGGGGGGGGGGGGAGGGGGTGAACAGACTGCACGGGTTATTGAATTAACTCGTCTCTATCTTCTTGGTCCTTACAAAGGGTTGCCACACAGTCAAAAATTAAACCCCTCCGCCCCACAACTGAATGCTCCAAACAGCCTTTGTGAATGTAGGATTCCGCACACTCAGGGGTCTGAGTCAGATGAATCGGACTAGCCTTCACAGTGCGGTCTACTAGCGGTATCTGCATACAGACATTGAGAGGACTGTATTACTCACAGTCGTGCAGTCTGGACATCTGTGAGAAGGAGGGGTGGGGGTGTTGGGGGGGGGGGGGGTAAACAGACTGCATGGGTTATTGAGTTAACTCGTCTCTATCTTCTTGGTCCTTATAGAGGGTTGCCACACAGTCAAAAATTAAACCCCGCCGCCCCACAGTGCTCCAAACAGCCTTTGTGAATGTAGGAACCTCACCCAAGGGTCTCAGTCAGATGAATCGGACGAGCCTTCACAGTGCGGTCCACCAACGGTATCTGCATACAGACATTGAGAGGACTATATTACTCACAGTCGTACAGTTTGGACATCAGTGAGAAGGAGGAGTCGGGTGTGTGTGTGTCTTGGTCTTGGGGGGGTGGGGGAGGGGGGCGGGGGGGGGGAACGAACAGACTGGGTTATTGAATTAACTCGTCTCCATCTTCTTGGTCCTTATAGAGAGTTCCGGTCCCCTCCTGCTGATTCTATGACTGTGTCACGAGGTCTCTAATAAATGGTGTTTGATGTCCGGGACACTGGTGCTGGTATAGAGGTCTGACAGGAATGGGAGTTGATTCGCCCCCCAGTGTTGACAAAGGGACGTCCTGCCTATATGTTCATCGTCACTTTGAAAAAAGGGCATAGGCGTCCTGGTCTTGATATATACGCGTAGACCCTTTCTGTTTTGGAGATGGCGGTAGACAACTATATATCCTAACCGCTTTTGCTGTCCAGGGGAGCCTTCACACACACACGTTTTAATTTTGGTATCGTGGACAGATATCGCGTGTGAGAAATATATTGAGTAGAGGCATTCGGACTGCCAGCGTGGTAGAGCGTGGGTGGGTGGGTGTTTGGGGGTTTAACGTCCTTTTCCACCACATACGGGTGATATCAAAGACGGGGCAACGATGAAAAAGCCAGCACAAATATTTGTGACCCTCCACCACGAAATGAGTCGTCTTGTAACATGAACAAATAGCACAAGAAGACTCATTTCGTGGTGGAGGGTCACATTAATTTTGGCCCCAGCCGGGATTCGAACTTACGACCCGAGCATCCAACGCTCTACCATTTGGCCACCCCGGCTCCCCGCCAACGTGGTAGAAAAAAAAAAGCAGAGTACCATTACTTTAAAACACCTTTATAGGACAACAGACAAAACAAATTTCAAGTGTCGTCTGAAGATCAGTAATCCTTATAAGGACAGTATGACAAGAACATCTACAAGTAGACAGCGTCACATAATTATCAGGGTTTCAACTTGAAAAGTTCATGCCTTTGCCGATGGTCTCCGCGAAACTTAGATAAGTAGTGTTCAGGGCCCGTGTGTAAAACTCGAGGTTAATTTAACCCACGGCTACGGGCCTAACCCAGACTAGGACAAAAGAAACCCAAAAACAAAATTAAATAAAAAAGGAAGCGAAGAAAGAAAGACAAAAATCCTTCTACAACGGCATAGGCACCTCGCTGTGATGGGCCCGCTTCCTGATTTAAAACAAAAAAAAACAACAGAAAATTTCACTCTAGAGCTAGTTTAGTTCGAGGTTAGACTCTAACCCGGGACTAAAAGCCCTAACCTCGACTATTACATGCTTCCTTTTTCATTTAATTTTGTTTTGGGGTTTCTTTTGTCCTAGTCTGGGTTAGGCCACTAGCCGTGGGTTAAATTAACCTCGAGTTTTACATACGGGCCCTGGCCTTTTTCTCGTTGCCCCGTCTTTGATATCAACCCTACGGTGGTGGATAAGGACGTTAAACTCCCAAACACCCACCCACCCACTCACCCTTAAAATTTATTCGCAATAATTGTCAGCTCGCTGACTGTGGAACACATCGCTCTTCCGTTCCATAGCCCCTCTCCCAGAAACCTCTTGAGGCAGACCCAGAGAGAAGTGCTGACCAAACGGATGATACACTCTAAGTGGTCAATTCATCATCCTCTGACACTGTTTACTCTCGTCGTATCGCCTACATCATCCCCATCAAATACCCTCCCCGCCACCCTTACATCCAGCATCCACCGCTACCATTTACCAACCCCCTCCCCTTCCCTTTCCCTTCACACCCCCCCCCCCCCACTTTCTCCTGCTCCCGCCCGCATGGTTTGTTTTCCAGCTAGACTTGTGCACCTGTGAGAGAAATCAAGAAGCTGTACGACAGCCCGGCCTTGGCAAGTCATCCTTTGTGTTTAATCGTGCGATTTTGGGTATGGGAATGAATAACATAATAATTATGTATGTGTGTCCAACCCATTCTAATCTAACTAGGGATGAGCGATGGTCTAATAGGTAGCGCCGGCGTCGGACTTAGCTGCTGCGCTGCTGAAAGGCCGTCACCGCTGTCGCGGCGATGAAGCGTGGGTTGGAGCCCAAGTCGAGCTTGTGACATGTGATACCGTTTTTTCCTGATTACCGGGCTGCTCATCGGGGGGGGGGGGGGAGGTCTCCGGGTTATCCGGCTTCCCTTCCCTAGCAAAATTGAAAAAAAAATAGGATAGGTATTGGGTGGCGCTGCACCGCGGCGACGCGCTTCCACCGGGGGAAACAGCCCAAATGCCCCATAAGGGATAATAAAGTAGCAAAAGAAAGTCCACTTAGTAAAGTGCAGATGTACCCCATGAAGAAAGTTCATTCTCGTTGTGCTTAGAAATACAACAGAGAGAGAGAGAGAGAGAGAGAGAGAGAGAGAGGAGATAAGTGGGTGTTTGGGAATTGAACGTCCTTTTCCACCACATAATTATGGGTGATATCAATGACAGGGCAACGAGAAAAAGGCCAGCACAAATACTTGACCCCAGCCTGGGATTCGTACCCACAATCCGAACATTGAAAGTCTAACGCTCCACCATTGGGCTGTCCCGACTCCCCGAGAGAGAGAGAGAGAGAGAGAGAGAGAGAGAGAGAGATTTGCTGTGTTGGCACTGAAATTCAGTCTCAGAGAAAAAAAAAGAAGAGAGTTTTTAGGGCTCTTCGGGATGAACCCCCACTCGCACTACCTTAGACAGAAGTCGGGCGGGGAAACAAATCATGCCTCCCGCCCAAAAACAGCACCCAGTTCATTTCCCCTGCTCCTCTTAATCCTGGGTTTTATTGAATCATTCGATTGACACTCGGCGTTACGCCGGCGAGTATTTGCACGGTAAGCAATCGAAGAGCCATCGACACGAGTCTCCACACACACAGGCGGGGTATCCTGGGCTATCTTCCACCTTGTCAATTATGATACAATAATGGGAATTCGAGCGATGTGTATCATCACAAAGCGCGGTATATCCTTGAATACACTCTAGCATAGTCACCGGTGGTGCTGGGTTTAAATTTTTTTTTTTTAACTTTCCCGAAGTACTATCTATCTGTGTTCCAACGAAAACAGATAACACACGAATATTCAAATTTAAATTTAAATTCAAATTTAAACATACTTTATTGTATATGAAATAATAAGTATAAAATGGAAATTCGTCTTTGGACTCACAGCTCGAAACAAAATAAGAATGAAAACTTAGGATTCTAAGCCAATAAAAACAATATGAAATTGGTTTGGTATGTGCAAGAACAAGAGCAACCCAAAAAAAAAATCCAAAATAATAATCAACTTGCAAATATCACATCTATCACAGCAAATACACACACACACACACACACACACACACACACACACACACACACACACACACACACACACACACACACACACACACATCATGTTCCCGAAAAGCTTTAGCGACTGAGTCACCAAATGCACTATAGTCACCAGATGAAGAAATGACGGACACATTGCTTTCGATCAGAACTAAGTGCTAAACTTATTACTGGAAACCACAACATCACGTTGAATATTCATGATTTGTACGAGATCTGTTTAATGTAGTTGTGAGCAAGTTGTATGTAAATGTAAGAAGTCTGCTTTTTGTTTGATCCGGTTACTGTGTTCTGTATAGTTGTGATATATGCCTCAATGCTGGCTGAATGGATACTTATGAAGACATATGTGCCTGTACCCCCTGATGGGGTTTCTGGAAATAAACTGAAACTGAAACTGTTTCCTCTGGACCTTGGATTTGGAACAGAGAAACTATTTTATCCATTTCTTCTTCTTCTCCTTTTTTGATCACCCAAATGGTACTTCTTTCCATTAAATTTTGATAATGTGTGGAGTTTGCAAAGCTGAAAGTAAACCATTTGTTGTTTGCAATGAAAAAAGGGTACTTTGTTGTGTTCGCCAGGTGAACCATTTGTTTGTTGTTTGCCAAGTTGTTTGCAATGAAAAAAGGGTACTTTGTTGTGTTCGCCAGGTGAACCATTTGTTTGTTGTTTGCCAAGTTGTTTGCAATGAAAAAAGGGTACTTTGTTGTGTTCGCCAGGTGAACCATTTGTTTGTTGTTTGCCAAGTTGTTTGCAATGAAAAAAGGGTACTTTGTTGTGTTCGCCAGGTGAACCATTTGTTTGTTGTTTGCCAAGTTGTTTGCAATGAAAAAAGGGTACTTTGTTGTGTTCGCCAGGTGAACCATTTGTTTGTTGTTTGCCAAGTTGTTTGCAATGAAAAAAGGGTACTTTGTTGTGTTCGCCAGGTGAACCGCCGGGAAGTAGGAATGCTTTATATTCAAATACAAATTGGCATACAAATTGGGTAGGCCAATAATTAGGTAGGCTGCCAGTTGTGACCATTCGCCTTGGAACAGGATGTGTAATTACTCCGTGAACTTTTGACCGTTCTTATTAGTCTTAGAACCTACATGTGCTTAATTATATTGACCATTCGAACACAGAAAAAAACAACAACAGTATGAATACATACACAAATTAGATTTCATATAACGCATTCTCCACCCACTGTGTCCATCTGCCTTTGTACAAGACGCACTTTGCACTTATTTCGTGAACTTCTGATTGTGGTAGTTACGTATCTCTCCGGATTATCAACAGACCTTCACCCCCCCCCCCCACACACACACACACTGCCCCCATCTCCATTCCTCTTGTATCCCCTCACGTCCCCACCCCAACCTGCCTGCCATCCTCCACCCTACTAGTCCCATTGTCCTCAGAATGGTGTCCGATGGACCTCATTACCAAGCATAATAGACGAGCCTCAACTTCAGAGACGTCCACCCAGTCACTGAGCTTCGTGAGAACAATGCACCAACGAGAGAGAGAGAGAGAGAGAGAGAGAGATTTTCAATACACTGCCAGGGCGCACTTGTACTCAGTGCTAAGAATTCCCGCTTGTAAACATTCTTGCTGAGATCTCTCCGGAGACGGTAGTGTCGTTGACACCTGTGAAGGAAATCTAGGCAGTGTCATTGTCCGGCAGAGGTCGATTTTAACAGTGTCTACAGTACTCTACACACATGCGCACACGCCCCAACCACACCTTATGAAACATATGACTTACATGTAAGTTAATTGGATGAGGAACCCCGATGGCTCACCCGGTCGCTTGTGGGCAGACGAGATTTTGACCAGAACGTATATTGCACAACGCATGGATCTCGAACAAAAAGGACACCCATGGTGCAAACATTTTTGACATTTCCGCGTGTCTGACACCAGCCGGTTTTTTTTTTTTTTTTTTTTTGGGGGGGGGGGGTGGAGGTGTGCATATCCATTACTGCATATATCTGTTTATAGATAGTAGAAGAACTTTATCTCATTCAGTTCAGTTCTGACTCCGTGACATTTTCTTAAAATGAATACTGTAGCTCGCTTTTTTTCCCTCTATGAAAATGGGATTGAAAGAAAAATACTCAAAATTCAGTACCATTTGTTATTTTCTTTCTTTATGAAAAGATCTCGCATTTTTGCGGTAACCAGGGTTTTGTTGTTGTTGTTGTCGTTGTTGTTGTTGTTGTTGTAGATGATATGTCATACCATGCATGTAGCTACGCTGGTCATGATTAAATTGTAAGGAATTTTCATCTCATTTGGACATGCGTCTGTTTTGGTAGTCCTAGCTTTTGACATACGGCTCGTGAGCTAAGAATACAGCCTCTGACCGTTGTCTGAGGATTACCCTAGTACCTGCGGTAGCCATCGATTGTTACAGGTTGTCTTTGTTCGCAGTCGTTTGTGGCACGGTAAATCTGCTGCAGCAGTTTATCTCTTGGAAATATCGTAATCTTGAATCACGGTACTGTGTCATTAGATTGTTCCTGTGCAAGGCATACGCGTCAAACAGATACAAGGGTGCGTCAATCAAAATGAGAACAAATACATTCTGCGAAGATTTAGTCGGAACCATGAATTGTTGCAAACATTTAAATTTACATCGAACGTTCCTCAATCGAATGTCATGGTTGCTTTTAGATGAAGGAAAACGTTGCGAGGGAAGTATGATTATTCTCATTGACATGTGTGTCAATCAGGTACAAGGGTGCGTCAGTCAGGTACAAGGGTGCGTCAGTCAGGTACAAGGGTGCGTTAATCAGATACAGGGGTGCGTCAATCAGATACAAGGGTGCGTCAGTCAGATACAAGGGTGCGTCAGTCAGACACAAGGGTGCGTCAGTCAGATACAAGGGTGCGTCAGTCAGGTACAAGGGTGCGTCAGTCAGGTACAAGGGTGCGTCAGTCAGACAGAAAGGTGCGTCAATCAGATACAAGGGTGCGTCAGTCAGACAGAAAGGTGCGTCAATCAGATACAAGGGTGCGTCAATCAGATACAAGGGTGCGTCAATCGGATACAAGGGTGCGTCAATCAGATACAAGGGTGCGTCAATCAGATACAAGGGTGCGTCAATCAGATACAAGGGTGCGTCAATCAGATACAAGGGTGCGTCAATCAAGAATGAGATAAAACCCTTTCATCAAAGATTGAGCCCTGAATTCTTGCATTCTGCATACACGTGTACATCTAATATTCCCCTAACGAACAGTATCACTGGTGTTAGAAAAAAAGGGAAA
This sequence comes from Batillaria attramentaria, assembly GCA_018292915.2. Lineage (NCBI taxonomy): Eukaryota > Metazoa > Mollusca > Gastropoda > Batillariidae > Batillaria > Batillaria attramentaria. Next base: position 1,758,702 of record JACVVK020000005.1, on the reverse strand, counting down.
GGTTACAAGGAAAATATGAATTCTTGTACCTCGAATGTTTGTCTTTATCACTGGGATTTGACGGAAAGAAAGTTCCAAAGGAAATGTGAGTGTTCTCATTCTTCGTTGACGCACCCTCATGAACTGTGGTTAGCGCATTATGAAACGTTTGCCGATTGTGCGTAATTGGAAAGCAAATTAGGTTTACAAGAATCGTGATGTGCTGGCGAACGGTCATTGTGAGCTTTTTTGTTGTTGTTGTTGTTTTTTTGTTTTGCTTTTGAAAGAGGCAGGGCTGGCGTCATCATGCGTAAAGATAAAGAATAGGATGAGCCGGGGGGTTTTGTTTTTTGTTTTTGTTTTTTTTCCCCCGGATCCTTTGGAAGACATTGCATGTATTATTGACGTTTGCAGGGTGCATGTTTGGGAGGAAAGATATAACATGAATTTTTACTACTTGCATTGCGTATATTTATTGGCGGTTTGAATCTGTCTGTCTCTGTCTGTCTGTCTGTCTGTGTCTGTGTCTGTCTGTCTGCCTGTCTGTGTCTGTGTCTGTGTCTGTGTCTGTGTCTGCCTGTCTGTGTCTGTGTCTGTGTCTGCCTGTCTGCCTGTCTGTGTCTGTGTCTGTGTCTGTGTCTGCCTGTCTGTGTCTGTGTCTGTGTCTGTGTCTGCCTGTCTGTGTCTGTGTCTGTGTCTCTGTTTACCTGTCTGTGTCTGTGTCTGCCTGTCTGTGTCTGTGTCTGTCGGGGAGCCGGGATGGCCGAATGGTAGAGCGTTGGACTTCTAATGCTCGGGTCGTGAGTTCGTATCCCGGCTGGGACCAAATATTTGTGTTGGCCTTTTCATCGTTGCACCGTCTTTGATATCACCCGTATGTGGTGGAAAAGGACGTTAAAACCCCCAAACACCCACCCACCCACCCTCTGTGTGTGTGTGTGTGTGTGTGTGTGTGTGTGTGTGTGTGTGTGTGTGTGTCTCTCTCTCTCTCTCTCTCTCTCTCTGTAAGGGTCGTACATAACCGATCCTTTTTCCGCCGTCACTATATCAACGCCTCAATAAGTGAAAAGACAAGCGCCCAGTGAAATAGATCTACATGTATCAGGGGGGTAAGGAAGGCATGTCTTTTCGCTGCTGGTAAAACTTCAGTCACTGTCACTGATGCAATTTCTCTGCGGAATTGAACGCAGCAGAGGCGGCAAAGTGAGAAGTCTCAGAGGAGCGTTCAATTCCAGGGGCAGTATTTTTTTTTTTTTTGGAGAACTGCGAAAAGTTCCTATTTCTCTTCTAGAAGTCACCGGAGTGTGTGTGTGTGTGTGTGTGTGTGTGTGTGTGTGTGTGTGTGTGTGTGTGTGTGTGTGTGTGTATGACTGTGTGTGTTGCTATTTGCTGTTTGGCATTTAAAAAAAAGGTTTTTTTGTTTTGTTTTTGTTTTGTTTTTCTGCCGTTGTACAGACAGTTTTCCTTGCTTTGTAAGCGCTTAGAGCTCACTGAGGTTACGCCCTATAAAAATATCCATTTTTCTTCTTCTTTTCTTTTTCATCATCATCATCATCATCATCATCGTCATCGTCATCATCTTCTTCTTCTAATTATCATCATCGTCGTCGTCATCATTGTCTTCACCATCATTATCATCATTCAGAGAAGTAATTTCGATTAAGAAAGGGGAAAAAAGAATGTGTCTTTCTGTGAAACTTAGTAATGTTTAAAAGTTTACTTCAAATTCGAAGTGAATGGTTTTGGCAAGAATCTCGCAGTCGGTACATCTGCCAGCTGAATGACTGGCTGTGAAAAAGCGAATAAGTTGTCTTCTTTGAAGCTTAGACGTGCTTGGAAATGTTGAAAAAAAATGTGTCTTTAAATTCGAGGTGTTTGGATTTGGGAAGGATCTGTCAGTCGGTACATCTTTCAGATGACTCAGTGACTGTGTGAAAGAAGAAAAAAAAAAGTTGTCTCCTGAAGTTTAGAAATGCTGGAAGATGGGCCTTTAAATTACAGTGTCTTACTTTGGGAGATATCGCCCAGTCGGTAGGTCTATAAAAATGATTCATTGACTGCGTGAAAGAAAAACAAAAGCTGTCTACTGTTATGCTTTGAAATGTTGGTAGGCATACCTTTAAATTCGAATTGTTTGGATTTTGGAAAGTATATCTCAGTCGGTAGATCTGTTAAGTTGTCTTCTGTGATGCTATGAAATATTAGTAGGTGCTCCTTTAAATTCGAAGTGTTTGGATTTGGAGAAATATCTCTCAGTGGGTAGATCTATTAAGTTGTCTTATGTAATGCTTTGAAATGTTAGTAAGTGCACATTTAAATTCAAAGTGTTTGGACTTTTGATAGGCGTACCTTTAAATTCGAAGTGTTTGGATTTTGGGAAATATCTCTCAGTCGGTAGATCTATTAAGTTGTCTTATGTGATGCTTTGAAATGTTAGTAAGTGCACATTTAAATTCAAAGTGTTTGGACTTTTGATAGGCGTACCTTTAAATTCGAAGTGTTTGGATTTTGGGAAATATCTCTCAGTCGGTAGATCTATGAAGTTGTCTTATGTGATGCTTTGAACTGTTAGTAGGTGTACCTTTAAATATGAAGTGTTTGGATTTTTGTTAGGCGTACCTTTAAATTGGAAGTGTTTGGATTTTGGGGAATATCTCTCAGTCGGTAGATCTATGAAGTTGTCTTATGTGATGCTTTGAACTGTTAGTAGGTGTACCTTTAAATATGAAGTGTTTGGATTTTTGTTAGGCGTACCTTTAAATTGGAAGTGTTTGGATTTTGGGGAAGTATCTCTCTCCGTCGGTAGATCTATCAGCTGACTCAGTGACTGTGTGGAAATCAATAGTAAGTGTCTGGCCGTGTCGGCCTTGTTGATTGGTTAGTTAGCTGGTGCTTAACGTCTCAGTCACAAGAGGGATTGGGAGACGGACCAGGCTGGCGGGGGATCTTGGGGAAAGAGATGGTTACTTTAACTGCAGTTCAGTTCCGTACAGTGCAGTACCGTGCAGTTTTTTTTTTTGTTTTTTTTTGTTGTTGTTTTTTTTTTTTTGGGGGGGGGGGGGGGATTAAAGAGCAGAGCGGGTTTACTGTGCCGGGCACAGAAACCTTTTCAGAATTAAGGCTTTCTTTCTTTCTTTCTTTCTTTCCCTTGTGTGTGTGTGTGTGTGTGTGTGTGTGTGTGTGTGTGTGTGTGTGTGTGTGTGTGACACGTGTTTGTGTGTATGACACGTACGTGTGTGTGTGTGTGTGTGTGTGTGTGTGTGTGTGTGTGTGTGTGTGTGTGTGTGTGTGTGTGTGTGTGTGTGTGTGTGTGTGTGTTGTGTCAGTACGTGTTTCATACTTTTGTGTTATTAATTTAGTTTAGACTGTATTTGTGAAGCGCCTTGACCTCACCTTGTGGGGATACAACGCTATATAAGAATGTTATTATTATTAGATAAGATAAAAAAAAAAAAATGTTCTGTCGCACCATTTTAGGCTCGATCCTTGTCCTTGCAAAAGCGACGATTTTTGCAATAGCACGCTTTAATAATATGTATGCATAGTAAGACTGTTTTGTCCGCAAAATAACTGCCGCTGGAATTGAACGTTCCTCTGAGACTTCTCAGTTTGCCGCCTCTGAAGCGTTCAATCCCGGAGAGAAATTGCATCGGTGACAGTTGCTGAAGTCTTACCAGTGGCGAAAAGACGTACTTTCCTTACCCGTGATACGTATAGGTCTATTTCAGTGATCCATGCTCTTCTTTTCAATTACTGGGCCGTTGAGAGACGAATGTGTTTCCCACAATGGCACAAATACTGTATTTTCTAAAATGCTTCTTTTTTTCTTTTTTTTTTAGCTTTGCCATCTTCAATACAAAATGTCTCAACCACCAAAGGCAAAGCACCCCCTCCCCCCCCCCCCCCCCCCTACACCCCCTCCCCCCAAAAAAATCAAACAAACAAACAATCAAACAAAAAACACAAACAAAAACACAAACAAACAACAAACCAAAAAATATCGGCAACCAACCAAACGAACAACACAGCAAACAAACACAACACAACACAACTCAAACCAAAAACCAACAACAACAACAACAACAACACAAACACACACACACACACACACACACACACACACACACACACACACACACACACACACACACACACGCACAAAGAGGGGGGGGGGAGAGAGAGAGAGAGAGAGAGAGAGAGAGAGAGAAACGAACAACCAAACCACAACTTCAAAATCAACAACAGCAAAAACAACGACTGAAAATAAGGTAAAAGAGTACATGACAGTATGTATACAAACGTTTTTTTACATTCATAATAGGTGTTACAGAAAACGGCCAGAACCCGTCCGTATATTATGGTATTTGCTCCTGTCTGTAAATGCTTGAGAAAAAAAAAAACCCAATCCAGAAGCAAAACCTGCTCTTAACTCTGTCACTGCCGCCGTCGCAGGATATCATGAATCGCACCAGCAGCCCCACTGTCAAATTAGCTTATAATGTTAAATCTAGACTTTATAGCAGTTTTGGGGGGAAAAAAAAGCTCTCTGGATACAGGTTTTGATTCCAATTTACAGCAAAGTGACGCGAGGAGAATGTTATCCATGAGTGAACCGAAACGCGTCTGGCAGTGAAAGGGTTAACTCTGAACAGCCCATGCAAAACTCGCAATTTTACTTGAAATCTTCTGACCACTAGGAGCCACTTCAAGTCACTACCCTTACGCATTCGGCAGCGGTCTCGGGCCTGACGGGGGAGGGCCCACGCCTTGCATGAGAATGGCTTGGACTGACCCCTGCTGCTGTGCAGTGGCTTGTTCTTTTTTTTTTTTTAAGCAGTATTATATCACCATAAAGCGGGCAGGGGTTGTCGTGCTCGGGTTGGTAAGTGTTAACATCAGAACTGGAAAAAGATGGTCGGTATCACTATTACAAAGAAATGAGATGTCTGATTCCGCAGTCATCCTTCAGGGCAAACATTGAGACGAATCAAAAGCAGGGGAAAAAACATAGCGAGAAAAAAAAAAAAAAAAAAAACCCTCTGAGCCGTTTTACGGTGATGCGTTCTGGGGCCTTTTCCGGATCACCCTGCGCTCTTTAATTTAAAACTACAGCGGTGTGCACCCCTCAAGCGTTCGATTTTTTGTTATCGATCCCGACCCTTTTTGATTAGAATGGGCGTGGGGGATCTTGCTATCAGTTTCAAGCGCCGCGGAGAGGAGATCTTGTATTCCGTGTCCGTGATCATCTGGTGGGGTTCCTTCAAGAAGGAAGAACTCTTTCCTTATGAATCTGCTCCCCCCCCCCCCCTTACCCCACATCCTCCTCTCTTCACCATCGGCCCTTCTCCCGTCCCAGCCCCTCCCTACGGCCCCCGTGAGTGTCCCTTTCAGTTTCACTACCTCCTTCAGTCGTTCACTGACGTCTTTACGGAGAGTCAGGGAATTACAAAACTGGGAGATCGAATAATGTGCGGGCGCCTCCTCGTCGGTGAAGACTGAGTCCACTGAGCGAGGATTTTTTTTTTTTTTTGCCAATCAGAAAACAGGCCAAACTTTGCTGCAGTTCAGAAATCCTTCAAGCTTTCACACCAGCAACAGAAACGATTGGTCGCTTATACAGACACTCACGTGTGGTTTGTCTCTTTTGCCTTGTTTGTCGAGGACTGTCTTCACTGAACAGTACACTCTCCAAAGCGAGCATTTTTAGCCAATCAGAAAACAGGCCAAACTTTGCTGCAGTTCAGAAATCCTTCAAGCTTTCACACCAGCAACAGAAAAGATTGCTCGCTTATACAGACAATCACGTGTAGTATGTCTCTTTTTGCCTTGTTTGTCGAAGACTGTCTTCACTAAACAATACACACTCCAAAGCGAGCATTTTTAGCCAATCAGAAAACAGGTCAAACTTTGCTGCGGTTCAAAAGCATCAGGAGTTTTGACATAGCAACATAGACGTCATGTCGTTCGTACGACGGGCCATCACACGTAGTTTGTGGGGTTTTGTTTGTTTGTTTGTTGTTGTTTTGTCCAATCAGAAAACAGATCAAACTCTGCTGTGGTTTAGAAGCTTCACAAGCTGTCACATAGCAACAAATATAAAATCTATCGCTCATGTCGCTCATGTAGGCAGATCAGTGACAAGCTCCCGCCGCCACGGGTAGGAAACCGCACCACTTGTACGGTACGGTACAGTACGGTACGGTACGGTATGGTATGGTATGGT
>JACVVK020000005.1:1730000-1750000 GCA_018292915.2 Batillaria attramentaria | reverse complement strand
GATAAAATGAATCAGGTTTTCATGCCTGTCCTCATTTGGTTCTTATTGTGCGTGAGGGAGGGACTTACGAGTGTACATGAATAGAGCTGCTAGCTTTGTGGCAGCTAAAAGTACAGTTGAAGAGATGAATAAGCAAAAGATTGTTCCATTAAAAAAAAAAATTAAACAGTGTTTACATGAGTAAGTATAAATAAACGGTGTCGATAGAATAAACTGTGCCGCGTTACCCCCACAATAACAGGATTTTTCTTTTTTTAAAGTCATGAAGGAAATAATTATTACATAAGTAAATAAATAAATAATAAATAAATAAATAAATAATGTTTGATATGATTACTAAACAAACGGTGTCATAGAACAAACTGCACGACTTTACCCTCACAATAATAGGATTATTTTTTTTAAAGTCATGACGTTCCAGATATTAATGTAAAAAGTGAAAAGGATGGTTTGTGTCGTAGGTTTACGTTTTCCTTCAAGTCTCATCAGGTCTCATCTGCCCGTTCCTTTGATTTTTGTTCGCATTTTCAAACTCATTATTCATGTGGAACAGTACTTCCAGCCTCAAAGAACCTCAAAGAAATACCACAGCTGTCTGCTTTGTGACAGCCGCAAGTACGGTTGCAGAGATGTGTAAGTAAACAATTGTTAAATAAATAAATAAATAAATAAATAAGTAAATAAAATAAATAATGCTTGATATGATTAAGTACCTTATAAAACGGTGTCGACAGAACAGACTGTGCGACTTTACCTACGAGATATTATGTAAAAAGTGAAAACGATGTTTTGTAACTCCCCCCCCCCCCCTTTCAAGTCTCATCTCGTTTGATTTCTGTTGGCATTTTCAAGCTCATTGTTCCTCTGTGGTACAGTACTCCCAGACTCCAAGGAAACAGAAATACCAGAACCATCTGCTCATTCAACCATCACAGTAGTTCCTGTGGTATTTCTTTGAGGTTCTTTGAGGCTGGAATACAAGTACTTGGGAACAGTCATTGATGACAAACTAAGATGGGATGCCAACACAGAAGCCATAGTAAAGAAAGGTCAGCAGAGATTATATTTTCTGAGGAAACTCAACTTCTTCTCTGTGGATACAAAGTTCTTGGCACTATTTTATAAGTCTTTCATTGAAAGCATTCTTACCTTCTCTTTTATTTGCTGGTTTGGCTCTCTTAGTGTTAAAAACAAAAACTCCCTCCAGAAAATTGTCAACATCAGTTCAAAAGTGATTGGTAAGCCACAGAGAAACCTTCAGGCGTTTTTTTGAGCAGCAGGTCATCAGGAAGGCCAGTTCCATCTTAGGCATTCATGCTCACATTCTGTATAGAGAGTTTGAACGTTTTCCTTCTGGTCGAAGATTGAGAGCCCACTTCTGTAAAACTAACCGTCGAAAGTTCTCTTTTATCCCAACTGCAATATCCCTTCTCAACGAGAAGCACTGAGTGCCATAATTACTGTGATGTATTTTAATAAGCTGCTGTTTCCGCTTCTGTGATGCTTGTGATACTTGTCTGTGATGTGTTTTGTTTTTGTTTTTAGTTGCCTCATGCTTATAATTCACCGGTTAGTCACCAAGTGCAGGATATGTGTGTGTGTGTGTGTGTGTGTGTGTGTGTGTGTGTGTGTGTGTGTGTGTGTGTGTGTGTGTGTGTGTGTGTGTGTGAGAGAGAGAGAGAGAGAGAGAGAGAGAGTGTACAATTATATGAATTTAGTGATCTTAACTTCTTTATGTGTCTTATGCTCGCCCGCATGAATTGCCCTACGGGGATAAATAAAGTATTTTGACTTGACTTGACTAGTTCGGGTAACCCATGAGTGATCGGGGAAGTCACGCCTCGATTAGAGGGACGCCCTGCCATACCATAACACTTTTCTTGCAAGCACAACTAAACTCTCCACTTCAGTCTCTTTGTCAGGACACTTGTACTCTTTCAGTCTGAACGGATTTATCGAGATGAATACAGTTGGGGCTAACACGATATCCGGCTCAAGCAAATGAATCCTGATGAATCTCGACGCATTGCTGAATCTAGCGTGCCCGGCTGACGCCCACACAAAACCCCAGGGCTCGGCATCATGACGCCTCTATGTGTAATAAACGTCATTGGTGTGACGCAAATTTATAGAAGCTGCGGATGCAGTGGGCGTATTGGGGCATTCTCTTTCATGGTTTTGTTACCGTTGTGGCTCCAGTGTCTGATTTTACGCGTGGAAATAAAATTGGAAGAGTGACTTTCATTGTGTGTGTGGGTGTTGTGACTTTTATGGTGTGGTTGCTTTAGTGCGACTTGTGTGTGTGTGTGTGTGTGTGTGTGTGTGTGTGTGTGTGTGTGTGTGTGTGTGTGTGTGTGTGTGTGTGTGTGTGTGTGTGTGTGTGAGAGAGAGAGAGAGCGTGTGTGAACCGTACTGAAAGCACTAGCTCAACACAAAATAAGAACTACATGTACCCAAAATGGACAATTCTAATGCTTCATCGATCTTGCATTAGATGAATTTAGACCAATATTATTATTACCCTAATACACATTCAATAGCAGATGATAGTGCCCTCTGTACAAACCGATTATTATCCATTTACCACGAGAGATGTTTAGTTTGTTTTGGGAGTGTTTTTGCGCTCGTTAATTCGTTTTGGCAAAATGCATGCTTCAGTCATTTGTTTTCGAAGCGACATCGATACCGCTTCTCCTTGAAATTAAGAAAGAAAAGTTGAATCTGAGCCTCGAAGGGCTGCATGCTATAGTGTGGATGTGGGTGTGTTGGGGGAGGGGTGGGAGGGGGAGAGGGGAGGGATTTGGGGATGAGGGAGCAGATGAAGGATCTGTTGGGTGTTGGTCTGTGGTGGGGTGGTGGTGGTGGGGGGGGGGGGAGTTGGGGATGAGTTTTTCTCTAGATCTCATGCCTGTCTCATTTTATTTGGAGGGAATATATCCAAGGCTCGTTCTCCTTTTCATGAGAAAACAGGCAGTTTCTGCTACCATCGTTTAGTGTGAGAAAATCAATGTTTGGGACTTTCACGGACCAAAAAAAGTACCACCAAGTTTCCTTTATTCGTTCCGTCTTTCTGTCCATACACCCAGCACCACCCTCCCTTCCGTCCCTCCCCCTCCCGCCTCCCACGATTCTCCCTGCACACACAGCTCTTTGATCGTTTGTTCCGATTTCCGACTGCTTCATCCATTGCAAGTGACAAAACTCTCTTTGACCATGCAACGTAGACAACACCAGCACCAGCTGCAGCGCAAGGCAATTTGTCTCTCCCACGATTACGTAATTCACAATGACGCAAGCAGAAGGCATCGATGACATGTTCCGTCATACACACGAAGCAATATAACTCGGGAACCAAGCCAATGATACGACCTGGACCTCGACCTCTTAGCCACGTGACTGGGGTTAGAAGCAATAACCCCCCCCCCACCCACCTCATCCCCACCCCCTCCTCCTCCTCGACTTTACAATCTCGCGAGGTACCGTTTTATCAGATCCGCGATGCACGAAATCGTGAGAGCAGAATTATGATGTTGTGTCCTCTTCCCAGTTTTCTGCGGGCGAAGGGGTTATATATTGTTTGCTCCCTTCCTCGTGCACTGGTGATGTCAGTACATCAACTATGGCACGCTAAGACTTCGATGTTATAAAAAGCTGAGCAAGTCACATCAACTGAAAAAAAAAAAATCTTGTTTTCACCAGACTGATTACAGCCTAGTTTTCCAACCAGGACAGACATGGGTCAGGGGAGGTAACCACGTAACACGGGGTGGAGTGATGTCTCTTGCGTCGACTGCTGCTACTCTTTGATTTGTTTTCAACATTGGTCAAATAAAGTATGGGATAGGCGAGACAGAAATAGGGACAACCCGGAAACGAACTTCTTTCTTGTTCTCTCTCTCTCTCTCTCTCTCATTTGTGTTGGCCTTTTTTCTCGTTGCCCCGTCTTTGATATCACCCTTATGTGGTGGAAAAGGACGTTAAACTCCCAAACACCCACCCACCCACTCTCTCTCTCTCTCTCTTTGATTCATTAGATAATCGTAGTACTTAGCAACGGCAGGTATGAAAGCTGGCTGTTCAATGTTAATTGCCTCTACCGTTGTAATATAAAGATTCATTGATTCATTGATTCACTGATTCTCTCTCTCTCTCTCTCTCTCTCTCTCTTGTTCTCTTTGATTAATTAATAATTGTAGTACTTAACAACGGCAGGTATGAAAACTAACTGTTCAATGTTAACTGCCTCTACCGTTGTAAACCAAAAATTCGTTGATTGATTCAGTGATTCTCTCTGTCTCTCTTTCCCCCTCTCTCTCCCCCCTCTCTCCCCCCCCCCTCTCTCTCTCTCTCTCAAAAAACATCGAATCTTGACAAAGTGCTCGTGCTAGTGTATCACTGGCGAAAGACGTCTGCCCCTCTCCAGAACCGTAAATGTAAGTGATCTAATTGATGTCTGAACACTGGAGTCTCGGCTGATGGAACGTCTCTTTGTCTGTGATGCACTTTTTATGGGGCAGACGACCAAAACAGGACAAGGAAGTCAGTTTGAAAAAAATAAATCAATACTCTGCTTGTTCAGGTAATGGTTGGAATTACAGGGTTCGTGGTTTGAGACCGGTGATTTAATCGTCTCCTGTCTGGTAAGGCTGTCGTGTGTGTGTGTGTGTGTGTGTGGGGGGGGGGGGGGGGGGGTCTATTCGTTTTCTGAGGGATTTCGTTTTACTTGCCCCTCAATTCAAAAATCGGTACCAAATATTGTGGTTCTCAGCAAGGAGTGAAAAAAACCAAAATGTAATTTATCCACCCATATACCTGTGCACACACGCAATATTTATCCGTGAAAAAAAAAAAGTTTTGGGTGTATTAGAATAAGATAAGATAAACTTTTCTCGTGCACAACAGAAGAAAAATTGTCTTTGGTATCATGTTCAAAAACCTTCCTCACAAAGACATCAACTTCAATTTAATAAAAACAAAAAACAAAAGAGACATCACTGCTTGTCTTTGAGTTCGCCTCTCGTGTATATCGTGCCATTGTCTAGAATGACTGTAGTGCTATAACAACAACATCAACACCAACAACAACAACAAAGCCACTCTACTACTTCTAGCGTGGAAACCCACTTTCACGCAGGAGTAAACACGACTAATGCGAGTCTGTCTACCACAGAAATGTGCTATTTAAAAGTCGCAGTTCCTTGTCATAACAGTACTGATTGAGTCTCGCTTGCCCCCTTACTGTTTCGTTACGGTGTGCTCAGGTCGTACTCAGTCACGTGATACGTATACGCCATTCCGCTTCGCAAAAGCGATTGGCGGAATTCGATCGGAGTTGTTGTCTAGTTCGAATGGAAATGACCTCTGTTTTTTTTTTTTTTTTTTTTGCCAAGCTGCATGAACGGTCTCTCTGGTCAAAGAACACAAATGCACGAGACCTAAAAATGCCTGTATATTCCCTATTAGCCTCAGGCATCATAGTCACCCCTAAAATGCTTCAGTCTAGAAGGGTGGGTGGGTGGGTGTTTGGGGGTTTAACGTCCTTTTCCAGTATATTTCCACCACATAGGGTGATATCAAAGACGGGGCAACGATGAAAAAGCCAGCACAAATATTTGGCCCCAGCCGGGATCGAACTCACGACCCGAGCATTAGAAGTCCAACCGTCTACCATTCGACCACCCCGGCTCCCACTTCAATCTAGAAACAAAAATTACTATGCACAGACCATTCAAGGGCACGTACCTGACAGGAGCTTTACAAAAAAATTGAGTGTCTCCTTTCCGCTCAGTCCTCACTGGAGTAATGCTAGATTTCTTCCTGTTTAGGCCAGAAAGCAACTTCACGGAAATCCACTCGCGTCACCTTTGCCTCTCTTGTGCGCAAAAACGTTCCAGCTTCACTGGCAGCTTGCCTCCTCTTGCTACCCCCCTGGCATGTACCGTGCCCTACCAAATACAAGGGGAGCCGGGGTGGTCGAATGGTAGAGCGTTGGACTTCTAATGCTCGGGTCGTGAGTTCGATCCCGGCTGGGGCCAAATATTTGTGCTGGCTTTTTCATCGTTGCCCCGTCTTTGATATCACCCTCTGTGGTGAAAAAAAAGACGTTAAACCCCAAACACCCACCCACCCACCAAATACAAAAATCACGAAAATCACGCTTCTGCGTGACAACAAAAATCACTACAAAACTAGTACAAATGCAAAACAAGGTCACGTCTCTTCAAAGGAAAACTGCACTTGACCCCACGGTCAGTTTGTGTCATTACATCGTCTGTCATATCAAATAAAAACTTGTGAGCTTCGATGAAAAGATAATTTCACTACGAAGGGAGGAAACTATGCTTGTGTGGAAAATGTGATCGTATTGCTACAGATCTGAAGATCCAAGCACAAAAAGGGGTGCGTGGGGGTGGGTGTTTGGGGGTTTAACGTCCTTTTCCACCACATAGGGTGATATCAAAGACGGGGCAACGATGAAACAGCCAGCACAAATATTTGGCCCCAGCCGGGATCGAACTCACGACCCGAGCATTAGAAGCTCTACCATTCGACCACCCCGGCTCCCCCACAAAAAAAGGAATGACCAAGCTGCGAATTTTTATATTGTGCATGCATTATGCAAATAGGCTTGACGTATGCATAAATTACAGCCAGAGAATCTTGGGTTTGTCTCACCCAGGTCAGGGAGCAGAGAAGCAGGCAAAGTAGCACGAAGCTGGTCCATGACTCTAACCCAATATTACCGCGACCTTGTGGTCCAGACGCTGACACAATTGAACAGCCAGCCAGAAAGATAGGGCCAGAAGTATAGGGCGGGCACTCATTTCCCATTTCCCAACATTATGTTTCCTGACCACGAGTGGGGCAGTAGCCTCAAGGCGTCGGAGGCTGCTCCGTCGTGTACAACACAGAAGTGGCGTCCAGTTTCGAAATTGGACGATCCGGTTGCGTACTGCCGGGCAGAGTTGGAATGAACGAAAACCGTCGACGAATATGCGAGAGGTCAGGGGTTTGAATCCCGCTTGCTTGGGGCATTGGATTTTCCACCTCTGGTTTGTGTGGCAGGTCTTCACGCGTTCACCCCCAACTTCTCCATTACATGGAAATGTTTAACTCCACCCCCCCCCCCCACCACCACAAAAAAAAAAAGGAAAAAATCAAAACTGTCTAATTTCCGATTTTTTTTTTTAATTAGCGAGCGTACCCTTCCCAACACGTACTTGTAATATGTTGATGTCCGGTGTGTGAGTGAATGCGCCTGATTCGTGTGAGCGTGCTTGAATTGCCCTACGGGGATAAATAAAGTGTTTTGACTTGACTTGACGGGTTCAGTTCGCGACGGTCTGATTCAAACAGTTGGCTAAAGGCTACAGCCCGTTAAAAAAAAAAAAAAAAACCTTAGAAAAAATATTATGAAAATATCCAGACTCCGGCGTTCATCAATCAACACGCTGCATCACGTTTGGTTCGATGACTGCCGTTCCAGAAGCAACCAATCTTGAAACTGGACACTATTGCTGAGCAAACTACGACGCCCACCGGCCACTCTCTAACGATCGGATTGGTCGAACGACTAACGTGTATGTCGTGTGCCTGCTCACGTCTGCTGATGGTCAACCGTACAAGTCAGAATCACCGGGTCTGAAAGCTGGAACTGCCCGGGGACTCCCCCCCCCCCCCCTCTCTCTCTCTCTCTCTCTCTCTCCGTCCCGGCGACGCTGGCTAATTGATCAGCGTGATGAGGCTTGGAATAATGCCGTTCCGCCAAGCGCTCTCACCCCCCGCCCCACATCTCCACTTCCCGCCATGACCTGTACCCTGGGGCGGAATCGGAGGGGTATGCAGTCTTGCTCGCTTCGACGTTCTACAAGGAACGTGATTGTGAATCCGGGTGAAGAGTTGTACAACAAGGCAGCTTCACGAGGAGTCAGTACAATGGATGGAACAGCGCTATTCGGGTCTGGTGGATTACCGGAGAAAGGTGTAGGGAGGTTCCGTGCCTCGAAAGAGGACTGGGACGGAACTTACATTTTTCCGTTTAGATAGCTGCAAATGATTTATCACGTTAGTGGTCCGTTTGTTTCAGACAAGGATTCAAGAAACTCTGAGAGAGAGAGAGAGAGAGAGAGAGAGAGAGAGAGAGCATGGAGAGAGGGAGAGAGAGAGAGAGAGAGCATGGAGAGAGAGAGAGAGAGAGGAGGTGGGAGGCGGTGTTCGTTGGTTACGTGGTTGGTTGAGGCGACGAGTAAAACATCAGTCAGCACAAATAATATGTGACCCCAGCCGGGTTTGAGAGAGAGAGAGAGAGAGAGAACAAAACTTTATCTGTCAACGGTAGAAGTTGTAGGCGCACAGTCCATTGAGAGAGAGAGAGAGAGAGAGATGGTTGATTAGGTGGTTGTTTTAAAATTCAACGTCCGTGTCCACTACACATAAAAGTGGGATTCAGAGTTCAAGTTATCTCCCGTGAACCCTGGAAATGTGTACGTCAGAAAATTAAGAGGGAGCCAGCCAGCCAGAGAGACAGACAGACAGACGGACAGACGGTGATAGACAGGCAGAGCTAGGAAACTAAAATGGGGGTACCGCTGATTACCGGAAGAGTCGGACATCTTGTCTTGACTCTCCTCTCCCACAGACCCCCAGACGGCCGATTCCGAGGCAGGGGTTTTCCGATACACCTCCGATCAAGCTATTCCTCATCAAGCTCATTTCCGATCGGCGTCCAGCACCACAGGCACTGGCAGTCTGAACCGAAACTAAACTATACTATACTATACTATACTATACTATACTATACTATACTATACTAAAAAACTCTATAGGCCAGAGTTTGCAGCACACTATCTGGAAAACACGGTTGGAAATCTTCTGTAATAATAATAATAATAATAATGAGTATTGTATAGGCGTTTCACCCAATTTCATGAATCCGGGCTCAAAGCGCCGCCAACTGAACCCAACACGCACGTTCACGTGAATCACACGCATTCTCTCACACACTGGACTTAAACACATTACAATCACGTGGTGCGGAGGGTCAGCTCAGCACAGCAATTTAAGTTTCGGAATTTAGAATTGCATTTATTTTTCAGTTTTGGTGGGCTGAGCATTTCCAAAGCAGAGGGGGAGGAAGCCGGAGTACCCGGAGAGAACCCCCGACGATCGACCCGAACGAACGGTGCCACGTACGAGACGGAAAGAATTCTTTGCCCCGAGTGGAACTCGAACCCCTGACCTCTCGCATTGGTGACAAGTCTCTTAACCACTAGACCACCGACCGGCACTGTCCGTGGCGCATTCAAGTTCATGCAGCAGGGAGCAACAAAAAAGCAACAAAGTAAAACTGAAACGAAGAAGAACCTTAAAAGGGTAAATGAGTGCTTCAAGCGTTGATTTACGATTTTGTGGTGAACATGCAGTGAAATGAAAATGTGTACCAGCCGCCATCAGTAAATAGTACAGTCCCCTTTCGTTATCTCAGATTTCCCACACCCATAATTTCAGTCTTTGCGGACCTGCCGGGCGCCGGACACAGAAAACGTACAGCGCCTTCGTTCGGGAAGAATCTTTGGCGGACACCGTCGTAGTTTTTTTTTGTTTTGTTTTTTTTCAGGGGACGTCACTCTGACAAGTCAAAACAAAATGGCACGATGCTAACACTTTCCACGTGAATCGGTAGACTGTTGCAGGCTGTACTGGATATGCTTTGAATGGAAAAAGAATGCTGTCCGAGAATTTCTGGTCAGCACTGTCAACTTTCTTGTGCGCTTTGCTGTAGCATGAAGGAGTTGCCACGGATGGAAAATCTCCAGCAACCAACAATGTACCCTATCCGCAAACGTAAGCTTGAGCCTATCGTTGTGGACACGAACCTATTCCGAAGGTAGCCCGAGACAAGCAGGAGAAGGTTGCCCGAGACAAGCAGGAGACCCTCTGGAGGAGGCCTATAACAAATAATAATAATAATAATAATAATATTTCTTTTTCTTTCAATAATGTTTCTTATTGTCTCTTTCGGGAAATTCGGGCTGCTTCCCCCGGGGGAAGCGCGTCGCCGCGGTGCAGCGCCACCCAATACCTTTTTTAAAATTTATTTTATTATTTTTTTTTTTACAGTTTTGCTGGGGGAGGAAAACCGGATAACCCGGAGAGAAACCCCCGATGAGCAGCCCGGCAGCCAGGAAACTCCGGTATCACATATCACAAGCTCGACCTGGGCTCGAACCCACGCTTCAATAAGACATAGCCATGGCATTGGTGACGGCCGTTCAGTAGCGCAGCGGCTAAATCCGACGCGCTACCTATTAGACCACAATAACAATAATAATAATAATATGGGTATTTAAGGGACGACTGTCTCCTGCAGGAGCTCAGGGCGCCTTACAGTCAACACACAACCACTCACACAGAAACACGCACAACATGCCTCCACACATACATTGAACCACAAACACATAAGGTGCATCATCGTACACTGTACTTCTGAAAGTAGCCCAGTTTCTCATAACCTCGACTCCTGTCACTGATGAAAACCGATCAGTGACGCGGATGAGAAGGAGGGGGTGGGGTGGTGGTGGTGGTGGTGTAGTTTTCTTTGCCCTCCTCATGCGGAAGACTCGCAAGGCGAAAGTACTTTCACGGCACGTCACTCCCTTTACAAACTGGCAATTGGCGCATCAGACACACCACTGTGCGCTGGAACGTGGCCCGAGTGAAAGCTCGACATGCCACTACATCCCTACCCCCCGTCCCTCTCTGCCTCCACCAAGTCTTTTACCTCCTCCCCCCCCCCTTCCCCACCTTCCTTGCTCCCATTTTCCGTCCTTCCCTATCTTGTCAAAAAGTTTGCCGACTCTGAGTTAAGGACGCATGCAAGAAGTGGGGGAGATGGTTTTCTATACAGACTATGAGGCAGTCTGGGCTTGTCCTAATCACATTGTGCATCGGTGTGCATGATCAAGTAGGGGGAGGCATGAAACATGGTTAAAGAGACACACGCCATCCCGTGCGGCATCGGCCTAACTGACCGTCGAAACCCTGCAGCACATCCCGTACCGCGCACGAGTATTCCACCCCTACAGTCTGGAACTCTCTGCCTATGGGGTTGAGACAACAACCATCTTTGTCAGCCTTTAGATCTGCACTGAAAACCCACTTATTTCAACAGGCCTTCAACTGATGTGTCTCTATGTATTGATTGACGTGTTGGTCTGTATGGTATGAATGTGTATGAGTGACGTGTGTTATCGCAATGAGTCACTGTGTCTGAGAAGTGCGCTATATAAATGAAATTTATTATTATTATTATTATTCCACGTTTTTGACCGTTTTTAGGGTTTGGCCCTGTATGCGAAAATCAGGCAAGATTAACGGTTTCTTGGCGGCTCTTACTGCAGCAAACACGAGTATAATCAAAGTGCAACACTCCCCCCCCCCTCCCCACCAGCCATATTTAAACCCATGCAGACATTTATTAAATTAATTATGATTGTTTTTTGTGTGTGAGGCCAGTAGTGCATAACCCCCAAACGTACTTGGCAGGAATCAAGTTAAGGAAAGCGAGATGAACACGAGAATTTTATCAGCACCTCGACATTTTTTACGACACAAAGAACAGATACAGGTTGCAGCAAGCCACAACTGTTAAATTCCGCACAAGCTGTAGAACCGGTTTATTACGAATGCACAGCTGCAAGCAAGAAATTTAAAGCTTTGTAGACGTTTTTAAACGCAGGGTTAGCTCAAAACTGACATCATTCAAAGACGTTTATGCAATTTTCTTTGCCTCAGCCTGCAAATGACATCGTGTTTTGTTTTGTTTTGTTTTTTCCACCGTAGCAGGGCGCTGTTTCTTTTTTGACAGTATGGTAATGATGCAAAAATACTTTATTCATTTCGTGCCGTTAGCAATTTGATGGCAGCTTTCTTGTAAGAATTAGCGTTGCATGACTTCCTGCCGTTAGCATTTTGATGGCTGGCTTTCCGATTTTTTTTTTTTTTTTTTTTCATCTCTTCAGAATTCACTTCATGGTTCGGTAGGCAACATTTTTCATGAAATCCGTGTTGAAATGTGATTTGAAATAAGTGTGGTGTTTTCTTGCGCTAACTTAATTTTGTTTATGTTCGTTATCCCTCGCACAGCTGATGTTTGCTCTCTTTTTGATGTTGTTTCCATAGTAATGGGCACAACTACGCTAAATATAGTACAAAATTTTTGCTCCGATTTAAATTTTTGTGCAGAGTAAAAATGGCAATCTGGGGCTTTTTGTTGGCTTTGTAAACAAGTTTCATGCCAGGTAATAGTAAAATTAGGGGAAAATGAACCTGGCTTGTGGACTATTTGTATTCATGCGCGGCTGGCACAAGAGCCAGCAGACGACAGAGGAATGATGTGGTATGTGGTCGGTGGTAACATTTCTAAAAAAACGGAATATTGGAATTTGTTGAAATTTACTCTACACGTGAGTCTTAGGCTGCCAGATTTTTGTGATTTTTTTTGTGTGAATTTTAAAGCATTTCTAGGGTGTCATAATTATGCAACGTTATGTTAGAGAGGCATATATCGCGTTTTCTTGAAATTTTGCATCTCTGTCCTGTAGCCAAATTCTCCACGTTCACAGGCACAAACGAAGGTTCTGTGGTACAAACGCACGTCATTGCGAATCTCCAGCAGAGTCGACGTTGCAAGTGCAACTCTGACAACGACGAAGGAAAACGTAGGTTTTTCCATATATGCAAGAAGGCACGGAAAAGGTTTCGAGTACTTTCTTGTTTCATCTCCGCTGAACATCTGCAATCTAAACAAAATGGAGAGGGAGAGGGAGAGAGAGAGAGAGAGAGAAAGAGTTTGGTATGTGTGTCTTCCTGCACGATACATGGTATCACAAAAGAACGACCGTGACGACAGCAGGACACAGAATGGAAACAACATAATATTGAGCTGGTGACCATCTTTATTTATTTATTTTTATTTTTATTATTTTTATTTACTTATTTATTTATTTTATTATTATTATTATTAATTAATTAATTAATTAATTTATTTATTTATTTATTTATTTAATTTTATTTTTATTTGTTTATTTTTATTTTTATTATTTTATTTTATTTTATTATTATTATTTTTTTTTTATTTTTTATTTTTTTTTTTTGGGGGGGGGGGACAGTTTAAACTGAGTTTGTTCGGAATGAATATAATCAATAACACCCGACCGTACTTAGTTTCATTGTTGGCTGCCTTTTTCGTATTCCACGGGTTGTTTTCAATAACATCTCGTGGATGTTTCACATTAATCAAAAATTCCTGCCGCATAGCCGTAATTTTCCATTACAGTGTTTTCAGTTTTCATCATGATATGATGAATTCCTGATGAGAACATAACGAATCTCTTTATTACGTGATCTTCACCGGTATTGAAGAAGGGGGAAAAGTCGTGTATAAAACCAATTTACAAAATGATTGAAGGCGCTTTTTTCTGTGTAAGGAGAAAACAAAATGTGCTTACGTCAATATGCCCCCCCCCCCCCATCCTCCCCCCCTCCCCTCCCATCCCCAACCCCCCCCCCCCAAAAAAAAAAAAAAAAAAAAACCCAACCAATAACGGTGGGTCAAAAAAAAATCAATACATCTTTATTATCCCAAAGGGAAATTTGGGTGTGGCGGACAAAGAAAGACAATGATTCACATCAAATTAAAAATACACATAAGATAATACATAATAAGCACTACAGGGTGGGTGGGTGGGTGGGTGGGTGTTTGGGGGTTTAACGTCCTTTTCCACCACATTGGGTGATATCAAAGACGGGGCAACGATGAAAAAGCCAGCACAAATATTTGGCCCCAGCCGGGATCGAACTCACGACCCGAGCATTAGAAGTCCAACCGTCTACCATTCGACCACCCCGGCTCCCCTAATAAACACTACAATTAAATCAGAGATTTCTATGAATTAAAAATAAAACCACCTTAAAAAAAAACAAAAACAAAACAGTCTTGGTATTAAGGTAGGTATAATCTAAAATAACTATTTAAAGATTATCACTCTAAAATCGCAGACTTCATCCTCCACACGCGCTCCATTTGACCACAGTCTGCAACGACCAACACACACACACACACACACACACACACACACACACACACACACACACACACACACACACACACACACACACACACACACACACACACACACACACACACCTCTTTCTACCTCAGGGAATTTAAGATGTTTATGACGGACGAACTAAAACTCTGTTGAGACCTTTAGGTAGGTTGGAAACAACAACAGAAACCCTGCTGTTTCCATTTTTCGGCAGGAAAAGAGGATTGTGCCATTTCTTCCTGCAGAAAACCAAATTTTCTTTGCCATTTTTCTGCGGGATTGTCGATTTTTCTACGGAAAACCAGATTTCTGCAGAAAACTATTTTTCCTGAAGAAAAACAGGATTGACATTTTTTTTTCTGCAGGAAAAAAACAAAAAACAACCCTGCTATTTTGTCAGAGTTTGCCAACCATATTATGTGCTTTCTCGTCGTAAATCACTGTCTGATCGGACACCTTCAAACCACCACCTTATACCCCGTGCTGTTCCGACTCTCACGATGTTTTACAAATTACAACCGTACTATTCTTTCCAGTACAACGATCCCAGTCCCCCTGATAAGGTCACCACCACGAAACACGCGTTGACGTAAAAATTCGAATGACGTAACGCTGCACGTGACACCGCCGGCCATTGCATGAAATTGAAATTCATTCTTCACATCCTGTGTCTGAAATTACAGGAAAAAAAAATTACAAGGATTTTAATCAGCTTTAGTCAGTGCCAGTGACGCCTCGCCTGAAAATCAGAGAAACTAAAAATCTGATTAGGGCGGTCGTCACGCTGAAAGAGCGCGTGTGGACAAATCTGATTTCTTGTTCGTCGAAACACGGCTGTTTTCTTGAAGTGGCAATGCTAATCAGCGTCTGAATCACAGACTCTGTGACAAGGAAAAGAAAGAAAGAAAAAAACAACACAAAAACTAGGGAGAGAAAGGAGGCAAAAAAGTCTCTCTCTCTCTCTCTCTCACACACACACACACACACACACACACACACACACACACACACACACACACACACACACACACACACACACACACACACACACACGCACGCACGCACGCACGCACGCATCAACGGGACTTTATCTCTTATTGTAGACACAATACCGTGCAAAAGACGCTTTGATATGGACATAGTCTAGTTACCACGGCGCCACACACACACACGCACACACACGCACACACACACACACACACACACACACACACACACACACACACACACACACACACACACACACACATCAACAGGACTTTATCTCTTATTTTAGACACAATACCGTTCAAAAGAGGACGCTTTGATATGAACATAATCTGGTTACCATGGCGCGCTGGCACTGACCACACACACACACACACACACACACACACACACACACACACACACACACACACACACACACACACACAGGCACGCACACACACACACACACACACACACACACACACACACACACACACACACACACACACACACACACGCACAGAGTTATGGGGGAACGCGAACGCACAGAGTTATGGGGGTTTTGTAGTTTTCACGCTTTTAAATTATATTTTCACCTTAAATCTCATTCGGGCCGATGGTCGGTCATTCTCTCCGGGGCGGAGGAGGGGAGGGGAGGGTGGGGTTGGTGGGGGGGGAGGCGGAGAAGTGGGTGGGGGGAGTGAGAGGACGGATCGACAGCTTCGAACGAATCGGACTCGGCCATGACATACAGGAAGCTCGTATACCAGTCTCAGTCCAAATTTGCACTGAATCCTGTTTCAGCGCTCAAAACCTTCCCAGTCTTTGAAATCACCCAGTCGGTGTGTCGAGCAGCGTCAAAAGAAGTCGTCATTTTCCTCCCCCCTAGTCAATGGTTCCGACGGAGGACGGCTCCCTGGTCTGGATCTAAATCGTGTTTGGGGTTTCCTGGATCTAATACCCCTTTGCTAAGTCCCCAAACAGACGTGATGGCAAGGCCGGTCACCTTCCTCGAAAAAAAAAGGTCAATGACTGGGATTCTCTCCCGTCTCCCCATTCAGCTCGGGCAAACGAATTCAGACCGCGGATCCGTCTGATAGAAGGGTCAGGAATGTTGGTGTATAAACCTGTTTATAGAGATCGCTGAGTGCAGCACTAATTCCGGTCTGGGAAGACAGAGGAGAGTGATTGTTGGGCAGATAATTGTTGTAGGCAGCGATGCGTTCATAGGGTTGCCTCCCCCTCCTCCTCATACCGCCTCCTTACCCCCCCCCCCCCCCCCCCCCCGCCTTTACAGGAAACTAGGTAACGCGTCATTTTGCCAAAATCTTTTTTTCCCCAAAACACGGACCTCCATAGCATCATCTTACCATCATCCTCATCCCCATCATCATGCATAATAAAAATTGCCCCAGCTTCCGAGCCCTCCGTGGATTCCACCCATTACCTGGGAGGAAAACCACTGGAGCCAGCAAAGAGTTGTGGCAGCCAAAAAAGAAAAAAAGAAAAAAAAGTTGACTGGTAGATGCACCGTATCAGCCGTGTACGGTGACTCCTCAGTGGCGGTAAAATCTGGACTTGAAAGGAATGGTAATGAGAGAGAGACTCGGTTGAACTCAGTGACGCCAAGGACGCCAGTGAAAGACCCTGGAAACGATTCTTGCGGATAATTAACACTGTGGCCGACTGATCTTAATTTCTCAATTGTCGCACTGCTCTCGGGTCTCATTCGAACGTGCCCACCCTTCTTGCGTACACAGAACATGACCTGACCTCGTGGCAACATCCGGGTCTCCTCGGCAGGGGAGATAGATTCGTATCGCTCATAAACCGTCCCTAGCCATTAGTGCCTATTGACGATGTTGCCGGGCGGTTTATAATTGTATCCTCCTTATTGACAGCAGTAAACTCCATACTTTTGCCAATGGCTTACTTGGTAACCTCTGCTGCTGCTGCTGCTGCTGCTAAGACCAGCATCCTTTCGGAAGAGGCGACTCCACTCCTGTCAATCAGAAGGGGCGAGCCCCTACAATTCAGCCAATCGCGCGCCGCGGCATAATGAGCACCTCACATGGCATGGTCTTATTCAGTCCATTGACGTCATTTGAGGAAAAAGACCACTGCGTCAATCTCTTCCATTTTAAAATCACCCTTTTTTCCATAAAATGACGTCACACTCTTTTTTTCCATAAAATGACGTCATGGGCGTACTGTGTTTTAGCAAATACACGGCGGAGTAAAGGGGCGGGGCGTTGGCCTAGGGGCTTGCCGGGTGGAGTCGTCTATTGGCAAAACGTGACAGGAAGTCACAAACCCTCAAGTCACTCTAGGACAAATCGAGTTTGATCAGTACTTCAAGTAAATTTGTCTATACAAGCATCTCACTCAGCTTTCCATCCCCCGTGGCAGGGGTTGTTTGAAAGCTGGTGAGGAGAGAGAGAGAGAAAGAGAGAGAGAGAGAGAGGGGTGAGGGAAGTGGGGGGTGGGGGTGGGGGTGGGGGGTAACGTACCGTTTGAACTTAGCGCTGCACTGACTGAACTCTGTCGTACACAATAACTTATTCGGCTAACTTTTGAGAAAAGTGTGTGGGGGGTGGGGGGTGGGGGGGGGGGGGGGGGCTGGTGATAGTTCAAAGTTTGCGGCTTTGAGCTTTTTTTTTTTTTCATCCAGTGTGCTTACTAGTCTGTGCATGAGAACCAGTCACTTGGGTCACAATATAACATCTGAAACTCTTGTAGGGACTCTGACCGACGTATAAGCTGTTCTAGAAGCGTACCGCGTACTGAGCAGACGGCGTTATTTGGTTGCGGACTGAGGACTAGCTGGACGGCGCTGATTGGTGGCAATTTTTAGAAGAGTTTTCGAGTCCCAGTCTGTTCAGGAATGGACTGTAGAGTCAAAGAAAGTCGTATTTTTCTAATAGTAGAAGCCACAAAGTCACGAAAATGGTCGCGATGGCCAAATTAAACATTCTAATATCTGGCAAATAACATTGAAGCTTCGAACACGGGAGTTTTCCATCTCGTCGGCGTTAGGAAGATAGAGTGCTCTTCAGTCAATTAAAGTGTTCTTCAGTCAGACCTCAAACATCAAAGCAGTTGTGTTCGTTTTTGTAGTATTCAGTTTAGGCTAAGAAGGTCCCCCCCCCCGTGTGTGTGTGTGTGTGTGTGTGTGTGTGTGTGTGTGTGTGTGTGTGTGTGTGTGTGTGTGTGTGTGTGTGTGTGTGTGTAGCATTAGCAATGGCAAGAATGAAAACTGGACCACTGGACCGTTGAGAAATAAAGTTTCATTTCATTTCATTTCATCTCTCTCTCTCTCTCTCTCTTTCTCTCTCTCTCACCCCCCCCCCCTACCAATACTTATTCAATAACGTGTTTGTTTTTTTCTAAACTGTAAATACATTTCCTCAAGGTTTATTTGCATTTCTCACTTATCACATCCTTTGTTTTTCCTCCCTGTTGTTCTTTATGTACATATTGGTCGTTTGTTAGTATTTATTGATGTACATGTATGTAGTAGCATTGTGTGTGTGTGTGTGTGTGTGTGTGTGTGTGTGTGTGTGTGCGTGTGCGTGTGTGTGTGTGGGTGGGGGGGGGGGGCTGGTGATAGTTCAAAGTTTGCGGCTTTGAGCTTTTTTTTTTTTTTTCATCCAGTGTGCTTACTAGTCTGTGCATTGTATTTGCTATTACTTTGTAATAGTCTAGTAGCCTAGCTAGGACACGATGCGAGACAGGTCTGCGCGGCTTATCTTTTATCCTTGTAAAATAAAGGTTCGTTCGTGAGTTCGTTCGTTCTCTCTCTCTCTCTCTCTCTCTCTCTCTCTCTGTCATTCTTTCCCCCTTTTCTTTTTCCAAGTTCGTCGACCTTTCAGTAGAGTGCTAGACTGACCGGCGGCCACTCAGCGCTCACTCTGCCTTAATGGCGAACAGATTTACATGATTGATTCCGATAGGTAGCCGCCGGTCTGTCTCTCACCCTCCCCACTCCCTCCCCTCACCCCGTCACCCCTGTCACCGGAAAGGTCACGTTGTTTTATAGTAGGTGGACGTCTTGCCGACTGGTTATAGTGGGTGAATGTTCTGCAGAGCTACAGATAGTTTTCTCGGCTGTTTCGTGCTTGTTTGAATGTTCGACCGCTTGCGCAAAGTGTAAACAGCATTGTATCGCAATAAGAGCTCTACTATTCATTAGAAGATAGAGTATTTTGAACGTATAGGTGCACATAATATGCAGGGGCGCCGGAAGATGTTGGGGGGAGGGGGGGCAGAATCTCGGAGGGGGAACGTTGCCCGAAGAAAGTGAACAGCGGGGGGGGGGGGGGGGGGGGGAAGGGGGTCGATCACTTGCTGCGCAGACAAAAAAAACACTTTACGAACCAGGGAGCCACTGAAAAGAAGGACATTGCCCCGAAAAAAGTGAAAAGCGGGGGGGCAATCAGAGGAGCGGACAGCCTTCGGTCTGCAAAAACAGAAGTTCTCTGTTGGGTGGGATGAGGGAGAGAGCAAGAAGAGGGGTAGGGAAAAGGTAGGGGAGGGGGGGGGGGGGGGCAAGACCATGGCTTTGCCCCCCCCTCTTGCCATAGTCACCTGATTTTCCAGGGGGGGGGGGGGGGGCAAAAAGACACTCTTGCCCCCCCCTGCTTGGGTACAGGGGGGGCAGCTGCCCCCCCCCCCCTGCCCCCCCGGTTCCGGCGCCCCTGATATGAGCAAGTCAAGTCAAGTCAAGCCAAGTCAAGTCAAGTCAAGTTTATTTTCCCAAGCCTTTGGGGGCATAGGAAAAGAGAAGGAAACAGGAAAATAAAACTGAAATAACGAAAATATCAACAACAATACAACAACAACAACAAACAAACAGAAAAAAACACCCCCCCCCCCAAAAAAAAAAAAAAAAAAAAAAAAAACAAGAGAACAACCGAACAAAAC
>JACVVK020000005.1:1720000-1725000 GCA_018292915.2 Batillaria attramentaria | reverse complement strand
ACGCACGCACACACACACACACACACACTGACGCGCGCGCGCGGCACCAAATTGTTCATGAGCAAATGATCAAGGGTGTTTCCCATAACCATACTCCATAGTCTTCAGTTAAAGTCAGTTCAAACTTTTTTTGTGTGCTTGACAGCTCAGAGAACCGACTTCAGACCGGTCTTCAAAGATACTCAGAAAACATTGAACACAGCTACGTGTATATTATGTATTTCACATACACACTACACTGCACTAGATGTACAAATACAAACGTGTCAACGTACCGGTCAATTTAGAGAAAAGATTCATGCACATGCTAATTTATCGCGTTCGTCACAGTATCAAAGAAAGTCCTTTGGCTGCACAGTACAGATACGGATTTCACAGAAAATGCTATATTCGTGTTAAACTTACCGTTGCACATGACACCCCTGAAATGCTTTAAAATCCCTCCCCCCAAAAAACAAACAAACAAACAACAACAACAAACAACAACAACAAACAAACAAACAAACAACAACAACAACAAACAAACAAAACAAAAAACAAAACTAAACCAAACAAACAAACAAAAAATCCAGCAGGGCATGTGTAGGGCAAATTTAAACAAAATCCAATATTCCACTTTTTTTGCAATGCTAGCAGCGACCACATGTCCCCTCATTCCTCTTTTGTCGTCTGCTAGCTCTTGTGCC
The DNA here is from genome assembly GCA_018292915.2 of Batillaria attramentaria. NCBI lineage: Eukaryota > Metazoa > Mollusca > Gastropoda > Batillariidae > Batillaria > Batillaria attramentaria. Next base: position 1,724,314 of record JACVVK020000005.1, on the reverse strand, counting down.
AGACAGGCATGAATACAAATAGTCCACATGCCAGGCTCATTTTCCACTGTTTTCACTATCACCTGGCATGAAACTTGTTTACAAAGCCAATAAGCAGCCCCAGATTGCCAATTTTTACTCTGCACACATTTAAAACTGAGCAAAAACATGTACTATATTTAGCGGAATTAGTGACGTGCAACCCTTTACGTCGGCATCACATGACTGCTTTATCGTGAACATCCCACCGCTCGATTCCCTGTTTTAAATGTTGTCCACGACATCTGCTTGCAAAATCAAAGTCTGCGAGATGCAAACCTTTTCCTGATGCAGCCGACGCCTTGGAATTATTTTTCACAGCTTGACAGGCACAATAACGCGTGGTGTGGCATGCTTGTACAGTCCCCCCAAAACTAGCAGGTTTACCGATCAAAGACAGTAAACGCAGTAGGGTTTAAATGACAGCCTCAGGCGTGCTTGTCAGGTGTCAGTGTACACGTTTGCAGGTACATGTCAAGGCAGGTGTTGGGCTAATAACTGACACTCCAGAAACTGAGCAGTGGGGACCCCCCCCCCAAAAAAAAAGGCTGCAGGTTGTTACTCAGTCATTGCAGGATAGTGCGTGGTGCATTGCAGGACGAGTGCATTGCCGGAAACTTGTAAAAATGTGGAACAGTTTTCTGTACAGAGTACGGAGAGAGAGAGAGAGAGAGCGAGAGAGAGATACACACACTTACCTACCTCCTCAGGAGGTGTGTGTGTGGGGGGGGGGGAGGGGTGGGTGTGCGCGTGCGAGCCTTTAATCCTTCATGAATCTAGAACGAACAGCACTTTTCTCCCACCGTCACCGGACAAAAACAACAACAACGCGAAAACACATCAACCCTTTTCCAAGGTTGACGTACTGTACTCTGTAGCCACTAGCCACCACAGCACACACAAACATTTCCCTGCCGCAGCAAACCCGCCACAGTCATAATGACGCCTGTTGCGAGTGGGCGTACTTTCCCGGAGCGGAGGTTAGCAAAATTACAGCCGCTGTCTTCTGATTAACCGGTAGATTATCTGCCTTCTCCTTTGCCATCTCCATGTGAAGTCCTGAGTACATGATTACGATTGGGCACGCAGGTTAAATGCGCACCTCCCAAGATTACTTACCTTTCTCAGAAGCCACCTTCATGTTTTAGAACATTTGTGCTGGTGACCGCGCCTCTATGCTCGAAATTATCTGTCTTCACTCGCGGCGGTCGGTGGTCTAGTGGTTAAGAGACTTGTCACCAATGCGAGAGGTGAAGGGTTCCAGTCCCACTCTGGACAAAGAATCAGTTTTTCCTTCTCGTATGTGGCACCGTTCATTCGGGCCGATCGTCGGGGGTTCTTTCCAGGTACTCTGGCTTCCTCCCCCACTGGTTTGGAAATGTTCAGCCCACAAAATTTGGAAAATAAATGCAATTCTAAATTCCGAAATTTAAATAGCTGAGCTGACCCTTGGCACCACGTGATTGTAACGTGTTTATATGCAGTGTGTGAGAGAATGCGTGTGATCCACGTGAGCGTGCGTGTTGGGTTCAGTTTGCGGCGATATATACAATTATTATTATTATTATTAACTCAATTCCTACGAAGTAAGTTTGGGCCGCCGAGATTTTGAACCAGTGGCCTCACTGAAACATTCACTCACTGGCCCCAGTGGCCTCACTGAAACATTCTTAATTAATTTATTTCTGCATGAAGTTGGACGTGGTTTGGCGGGAGTGTTTCACATTGATGATACTCACGCGTGATGCAACAATAAGCGTATTTAATAATAATAACAACTGAGTATTGTATAGGCGCTTTACCCCCCCCCTTTTTTTTTTGTTCTTTCCGGGTACTCCAGCTTCCTCCCCGCTCTGCTTTGCAAATAGTTCAGCCCATAAAATTATAAAAAAAAACCGCAATTCTAAAATTGCGAAACTTAAATTGCTGAGCTGGTCCTTCGCACCACGTGATTGTAATGTGTTCATGTCCAGTGTGAGTGAATGCGTGTGATTCACGTGAGCGTGCGTGTTGGGTTTAGCTCGCGGCGCTTTGAGCCAAATATTTGGGATAAGCGCCTATATCAATGCGATTATTATTATTATTATCTGGAGTGGGGTGGGTGGGTGTTTTGGGGGTTTAACGTCCTTTTCCACCACGTACGGGTGATCCCAAAAACGGGGCAACGATGAAATAGCCAGCACAAATATTTGGCCCCAGCCGGGATACGAACTTATTACCAGGAAATATCCCTGTATGATTCAAAGAAGAAGAAAAAAACCCAAAAGGAAATGCAGATTTTGCTGTAGGACATGCCAGGTAGCCGGGTATATAAGGTTTCGACAGTAGTTAATTGGTCGTTTTTTGTTTTTTTAAGCCGTACGCCATATGTTAATTAAAAAAAATATTGACCGTAGGAATAATGATTAGGCAGGTTTTTCAAAGCAGCTGATTGGCCAGAAGTTTGCCTCGCTCAAGCCATAAACTGTACCTTCAGGCGAAATCGAAGATTCGGGTAAAATCAAAACACAATGTTTTGGAAGCGATTGGAAGCAACACCAGCAACAACAACAAGAACCTTCAGGCGACATCGAAGATTCGGGTAAAATGAAAACACAATGTTTAGGAAGTAATTAGAAGCAACACCAGCAATAACAACAACAACAACAACAACAACAACGCCACAGAGCTAGTTTTCCTACAGCTCCTAGAGCGAAGGGTCAGCTCAGCTATTTAAGTTTGGGAATTTAGAACTGCATTTATTTTCAGATTTTGTGGACTGAATATTTCTTAAGCAGAGGGGGAAAAAGACAGAGTAACCTGAGAGAACCCCCGACGATCGGCCCGAATGAACGGTGCCGCATGCGAGAAGGACAAAATTCTTCGCCCCGAGTGGGACTCGAACCCCTGACCTCCCGCATTGGTGACGAAGTCCTACCACCCCGACCGAATATCCAAACAAACGCTTTTGTTGAATACTTTACCTACTTTCTTGTTCTCTTATGTATGTGTGCTTTGGGCCTAGTTTGCCCTTGGCATGTAGTTTGAGGGGAGCAGGGGTGGCCGAATGGTAGAGCGTCGGACTTCTAATGTTCGGGTTGTGAGTTCGTATCCCGGCTTGGGCCAAATATTTCTGCTGGCTTTTTCATCGTTGCCCCGTCTTTGGTGTCACCCGCATGTGGTGGAAAAGGACGGCTTTGGACAAATATTATTTTGTGCTGGCTTTTTTTATCGTTGCCCCGTCCTTTGATATCACCCGCATATGGCGGAAAAGGACGTTAAACTCCCAAACACCCACCCCCACCCACCATGTAGCTTGATCTTTTTCAACCGCACCGTTAGTCCTTTTCGTTCTGAAAACTTTAGTTTCTCGTTGCAATCATTATTTTTTCTGGTGATTGTCTTGTGGTATGTTTCAAATCCCGATGGAATCAGCGAGTTGGGCTGCTAACAAGATTATAGCTACACTTTGCTTGTTCGTGTGTACAGCGCGTATAAATATGCATGCATGTGCACGTCATAAAATGTAAGTAAGCGTTCACCACCCATGAAGATGAAGCCTGAGAGTGGAATTCAAACACAACCATGCGCTCACGCACACCACAAAATACGTGTTGCGGCATTGTCACGTCGATATTTACAAGCTAAATGCTGCAGGAATTTCCCTTAGGGAACATGTAAAACGACCTGAAGTTAATAAATTTGAATGCAGATGTCCCACTGGATCGGGGAGTACAGAAAGTACGCAATATCCGTACTTATGGAAGAATCGAGAAACTTGTTATTTGAACGAGACACAAATCGTGGATGGGATAGACACCTAGACCCTTTTAGCGTCTGATGATAGAGGTTACTAGCACGATTTCACAGTTTACAGGTGAGTCACTGAGCCAGCCAACTGTCGGAATTTCTCCACATTTTGCAGAGCGAAGGACAGAAATACAAAGGGCCTCAAAATACCTATATACTCCCTAAAAGCCTCAGGCATCATAGTCACCCCTAAAACTGCTTCAGTCTAGAAACAATTACTACCATGAACAGACCATTCCAAGGCATGTACCTGACAGAGGTTTTAAAAAAAAATGAATGTCTAGCTCCTTTCCGTTCAGGCCTCACTGGTGTAATGCACGCCTACTTTCTCTTTAGGCCAGAGAGGCAGTTCACACGAACCCGCTTGCCTCACTTGTGTCCCACCTCTGTGCAAACAGTCCCAGCTTCACTGGCAGCTTGTGGCCTCTTTTTGTGACCGCCTGTCATGCACCTTGACGTACATAACACAAAAATCACGAAAATCACACTTTTTCGTGACAACAAAAA
>JACVVK020000005.1:1705000-1712500 GCA_018292915.2 Batillaria attramentaria | reverse complement strand
TGTTGCTGCCCCAACTCTTTTTGCCAGCTCCAGTGGTGTTCCTCCCAGGTCATGGGTGGAATCCACGGAGGGCTCGATAGCTGAGGCAATTTTATTATGCATGAGGATGGAGATGAGGATGATGGTAAGATGATGCCATGGAGGTCCGTGTGGTTTGGAACTGCGGGAGAGGGTCGCATTCCACGCTTCCTGTCAAAAATATCCCGGCGTTCACCAGACCCGGGAACTACGGCACCTGCAGTGCCGGCCGTGTAATCGTCCACATCATAAGACGTGTCATACCAAGGGAAGCACCCCCAAAGTCACACCCGTGAAGTGGGTGAATCTCGGCTGTGTGGCAACAGCACACCCGCTCTGGGTAGGAGCCGACCTAGGTATCAAAAATCCCGCTTGCCTCAGCTGGGACTCGAACCCGGGTCTCCCGGTCCATGGTCCGTTTCAATTTTTCAATGGCTTGAAACGGTTGAAACTCAAATTAGATCGAGTGCACGCCGTTGCACTGATTGTCTCAACCGCACTTCAAGAGTGTTGTTGTTGCTTTTTTGGTGTTTTTTTCCCCCAAGAGTTTCAAGTCCACAGAACTGGAACATGTAAGATGGCCCTAAAGATTTTTTTTTTTAATGTGTCTAACACTTTTTGTAAATTATGTAAATATATACCATGCACACAGAATCGTTCTCAGTATCAATATTTTTGTCGTCGCTTCATTCGGCTTACAACCACCTAGAAGCGATTTTCCTTAACAACATAATTATTCCAAGCCGTGTTTTATTTTTGGGTCTGACCGCGCACTTCGCTTTCGACGCTGAGAGCAAATATAGATTCTCAGATTCGAGGCAACCCCGCCAGGCAATCGCCGTTATATACGTGTGTGGGTGGTATCTAAATCTCGTCGTTCTCATTTGATCTGCTATTTTGATTTATTGATGACGTCAACCGGCCATTACCCCTCCCCCCCCCACCTCTCCCCCTCTTCCCTCCCCCCTCCCGGCGACCTCTTAGCCCCACGTTCATACATTCCCATTTTCTTGGCCGTTTTCGGGGTGGTGTGACAAGTTCAATGTTAGCGATCATGTGCACTTACGATCACTTGCAGGAATTAAATGGCCGTAAACGTATTGACTTTTCGTTTTATGAATCTGGTTCGCGAACATAATCATTTCTGCGAAATATATTGAGTTCCGGAATTCGAAACAGCTCGGGTCGTGAGTTCGTATCTCGGCTAGGGCCAAATATTTGTGCTGGCTTTTTCATCGTTGCGCCGTGTTTGATATCACCCGTATGTGGTGGAAAAGGACGTTTAACCCCCAAACACCCACACACCCACCATCTGCATCGGAGATCGGTCGTACACCTATTCATTATCGAAACTGATGTCCCATTACTTTCTTACCAAAGTAGCTACCCTGTTCCGGGTCCGTCGCTAACTCTTTAGGCCCCTGCGACGACGCCGAAGTCGGGCTAACCGAGACCGAGTCGAGCTCAGTGAGACCTAAGAAGGAAAAAAGCAAAAATACTCGGTCGCAAGGAAAGTGAACAGTTGCGTACAACTTTGAGGTCCCCGTGTTATTTCACAGTGTGCACAGAAAGTTGTCGCATTCACCAGCACAGTACATTTTCAGCCTGTTTAGAGATTATTGCCTACATGAGTTGTCCGCCGTCCATACACAGACCCGCAGCATGCATGCATTTTTCGTGGGAGCTTTGTGCTCTGCCACGAAAACTGCGTCAGTGCTTGTTGCGGCGAGGGAGACAACACATGGAGGCATTAATCTCTAAACAGGCTGAAAATGTAATGCAGCCCGAATTTCCCGAAAGGGATAGTAAAGTAGTAAAAAAAAAAAAAAAAAAAGTTGTTCCGACGGATATAAACCCCTGCATTTTCCGAACCGTGGAAACTGTGCTTCTCTAAGGTCACGGCGTCGGTGAAAGTTGCGTATGTTCAGACCTGAGAAACATGCCTGGTCTAGACCAATTCCTAAATTGCCCCCAAAAGCTGAAATGACAAGGTCACAGCAGCACAGAATGGTCCAATCACTCGCGGAGCCACCAGGCGTGAAAAAACGCCAGTCACCCTGTGAAAAAACGTCACCTGCTTTATGCATACGGGAGTAACTTCTCTCCATCTGGAGAGCTGGATGAAATGGATTTCGTTCCAATGTCTTAACCTTACCGGTATGACCCTGACGGAACCAATTCATTTTCGTCAGGTCTGATGAACAGCCGCGATTTTTGTGGATTACGAGGTGAATGACATCGGCTCACGAAGATTTATTTCAAAGAAATGCTTTGCTTTCTGCTTCGGACTCGGGGAAACGGTAGGGTTCACGAACAGAACTCTTGACACGTGTCATGATGATCTGGAGTTCGCGTTTTTATCAGAATGAAAAAGTATTGTTAGGTTGTTTGGGTTTTGTTTGTTTGTTTGCTGTTTTTGTTTGTTTGTTGTTTTTGTTTGTTTGTTTGTTTTTGTTGGTGGTGGTGGTGATGATGGTGGTTTTGTTTGTTTGTTTGTTGGGTTTTTTTGGGGGGGGGTTTTTTGTTTTTTTTGTTTTGTTTTGTTGTTTTGTTGTTTGTTTGTGTGTGTGTGTTTTTTTTTTGTTTATTTTTTTTTTTTTTGGGGGGGGGGACGTTTCGTTGTTTGTTTGTTTTTCGGTTGTTTTTGTTGTGTTTTGTTTTGTATTTTGTTTGTTTCCTGTTTTGTTTTGTGTTTTGGTTGTTTTGTTGTTGTTATTGTTTTTGTTTTGTTTTGTGTTCGTTGTTATTGTTGTTTTTTTTTGGTTTTTTTGTTGGGGGTTTTTTTCGGGGGGGGGGGGGGGCGAGTTGTTTTGTGCACTATCGCTGGAATTTTATTTTAGTGGGACAATGTATCTCCGACCACAGTTTACCCCAAGTTCGTTTACTACAAACTCTACAGACTACAGACTCCGTAGCACAGTACTGGGAAAACATGGTTGGAAATCTGCCCTTGGCGCATTCAAGTTCATGCAGCAGGGAGCAACAAAGCAAAACTGAAACGAAGAAGAACTTGAAAAGGAATACATCTTATTATTGAAAAGTTGTTTCCGCGCGGGTAGATGAGTGCTTCAAGCGTTGATTTACGATCTTGCGGTGAAAATTTGTCCTTGTAGCCGCTATCAGTAAACAGTACAGTCCGTTTTCGTTGTTTCGGATTTCCCACACGTAGAATTTCAGTCTTCGCGGACCTGTCGGGCGACACAGAAAACGTACAGCGACTTCGGTCGGGATTTCTAACGGTTGCAGTGTTGCGGCCTAAGATATCTTGTCACACCTTTGATTCCAACCCAAGTGGCCACCCAAACCGACACACAGTCAAAATCATTCCGAACATAGACTTCAAGCTCCTTGGGTTCACGGCGGTCAAAGACAGTGTTCCTTGGTTACATTGTGGTCCCAAATATATTACAACGCTGATCATTTCAGCTTCAGCGCGGGGAGCCGGGATATCCGAATGGTCGAGCGTTGGACTTGCAATGCTCGGATCGTGAGTTCGAATCCTGGCTGCGGCCAAATATTTGTGCTGGCTTTTTCATCGTTGTTAGCCCTGACATGGAACCCGCAGGGGAAAAGGAAGAGAGGCCGGCCTCAGCTGGAGGCGAGACACTGAGGCAGAGCTATGCAATCAGGGGATCAACTGGACTGGAGTGGCAAGAGTAGCCTAGAACAGTGTGCGATGGCGAAGACTCGTCGATGGCCTATGCTCCACTTGGAGCCATGGGTCTTAGTAGTAGTTTTCGTCGTTGTACTGTCTTTGATATCACCCGTATGTGGTGGAAAAGGACGTTAAACCCCCCAAACACCCACCCACCCTTCAGCTTCAGTGCCCTAGTCTTTGGATCACCCCCGTGGCTATTGAAAACCTTCAACTCCCAAACTCTTCAACTCCCAAACTCCACTTAAAACTTTTATTTCAGTTTCAAAACGCAGTCTTGCCATTATTTTGACTGCCTTTGGCGCACCACGTTTTTTTGTCAACTGCAAAGTTAATGTCAACATAAAGCGCGATAAGTAATCACATTGAAGGGCTGCGCTTTTAAAGTTGAAACCGTAAGTGGCGGAAAACGCCTTTAATTACGTTCTTCAAAGAAAATGCCCAGCTGGGTAAACAGCACGGAGTGAGAAACGGCAGGGGCCGGAAAAAAGCACGAGAATGTCGTAATGTCGATTCACTGGCCAAGGAATTTGATATCTTAAAGTCATAAATCACTTGTCGAAGGATAGGTGTGAGACACGAAGACATTTCTAATCTCACCCGCCGGCGCGTTGCGATTGGACAAAGAAACTGTAGCCAATTTCAAGCCAGTCATCCGCCATGAACTCTTGCAACTGCCATGTTTGATTTGGACGGGTTAGTTGTTGTTGTTGTTGTTGCTGTTGTTGGTATGTTTGGTGTTTTTTTTTTTTTCCCCTTTTTTTTAATGGATCAGACAACTCGTCTTGTCTGTCACGGTCTCGTCATCCACTGTAAAACAAATCGGGGTGAGCGATGGTCTGGGGTGAGCGGTGGTCTGGGGTGAGCGGTGGTCTGGGGTGAGCGGTGGTCTAATAGGTAGCGCGTCGGATTTAGCCGCTGCGCTTCTGAACGGCCGTCACCAATGTCACGGCAATGAAGCGTGGGTTCGAGCCCAGGTCGAGCTTGTGATATGTGATACCGGTTTTTCCTGGCTGCCGGGCTGCTCATCGGGGGTTTCTCTCCGGGTTATCCGGCTTTCCTCTCCCAGCAATATTGCAAAATTGGTTTTTTAAAAAAAAGAAAAAAGGATAGTATTGGGTGGCGCTGCACCACGGCGACGCGCTTCCCCCGGGAGAGGGAGCCCGAATTTCCCGAAAGGGACAATAAAGTAGTAAATAAAAAAAAAATCACTAGTCGTGCACAGATAGACTTAGAAAATATCTAGTCCGACTCCGGGTGGCGTCTTGTGTTGGAATCAAAGGTGTGACAACTAAAAGTCCCTACCGATACACGGCCACGTGGTTTGTCAAATACTATAAAGAATAGATAAATAAATAAATATCCAGATACGGAGAACGTGATAACAAACTACAATAGTATACAAAATACAGCTAAAGAAATCACAACAAACCCAAAAGCACATCAATTTCAATCCAAGATACACATACACAGAACACCATCATCTCATCATGTACATCATAAATTATGGCTTTAACAGACAAGTAATACGATTTTACTGATCGTAATGAACTCGACAAAGTTTTTAATATTGCTTTCTTTGATGTGTCAAATGTAGATTTTGTAACAAATGTCAGCTTTATGTGTGTACATTTATTATTGTTGTATTTCATTGTTGTGTCACTTTCACAATTTTTCAGTATAATGATGACGTATTTTTCAGACACACATGTAAAAGAAAAACACATCGCACGAGTATATATAATCACTGTACTGAAATGTTCTGTGATAGAAATTAAAATTCATGTACAGTATCAAACAATAATTTGTCTGATGACTAACACACTATTTTGTTACGCACAGTTCAATCATAGATCACTTCAAGTTTGATAGCATTGAGTTTAACAATGCCTGATGATTTTGATCACCAAGTAAAACTTTAAAAAGACTTATGCTGGGTTTTGGCGATGCCTCTCTCTCTCTCTCTCAATCACACACACACACACACACACACACACACACACACACACACACACACACACACACACACACACACACACACACACACACACACACACCCCTCTCTCTCTCGCTCTCTCCACACACACACACACACACACACACACACCTCTCTCTCTCTCTCTACACACACACACACACACACACACACACACACACACACACACACACACACACACACACACACACACACACGAGTACCACTTAATCACAAAAAGTCAAGTCATTACAATCAACCGACTTCAGAAGGGAAGCTAACTGTAGTAACCGTATCAAGCAAAAAAGCAAGGGAGAACAGTTGTGTCCCTTCACCGAATGTTCTTGTTAGATTCTTGCAATTCAGACCAGGAGCAGTTGACGATAGAGTGCAGGTGATGCATTTCGGTAGCGGAGGAGACACCAGCCTTACCACTCGCCCAAGTCTTTATTGCTCAAGGGAAACCACCGCGCACAATTAGGAGAAAATCCCAGCCACCATTTTCAGGATTTAGCTCCCTTACACTACCCAGCACGGGAACCATTCTGAAACTGAACTGGAAACCAGACCAGAAATCACTGATACATTATTTTCTTCTTGATCTTTTATTTCGACAGCTTTAGCCCTCACACATCCCAAAGACACTCGCCCAGCCAAGCAGCCAAAGACACATGCCAGGAACAACTTGTCCTTAAGGGCTAAAAGCCATAGGACGTAAACTGCAAGCTAATGATGATGATAAATGGTGCAACAATGAGTGACATTAAACAAAAATATACGCATCTGAACAGAAACTAAAGAGACTGATCCACCGTGGGGATAAATATACTCCACCACATGTTTTCAGTGTAAACAGATCGATGAACTGTACAACTTAGGTAGATCGGTTCTAAGATGATCATCATTAGCTTGTCGCTTTACGTCCTATGGCCGCTTTTGTCTTCAAGTTTGGCTGCTTGGCTGGGCGAGTGTCTTTGGGGTGGATGAGGGCTGTTTTGCTTTGCTTTGGGCAACGTCAGAGGATCTCTGCTTGGGTCTCAGATGCCTGGTCTGGGTTGTTTTTCAGTGCCTCGGTCTGTTCTGTCATCCGTGCTTTTGCCTTTGGATCATCACTGGGGTGTCCTTTCGCTCTTTGGTATTAGAACCATTTTGTCAGGTCTGATTTGACGATTGCGTCGGCCAGGACTCTCACTGGCCTATCGCCAAGGGCTTGGTGTGGCCTGAGAAAGGAAATACACGAATATTTCAAGCAACACTCCCTAAAAATACTGTAATAAATAGATAAACAAATAAATTATAATATTTTGAAAAAAATCGACGAGTTGACCGTGCAAATCGATCACCACTTTTCACTTTTCGAAATCAATGTAAGAAACTTGTCCGCCTGAAAGGAATGCGAGAAAAATTGTTCCTCGGAAAGCAATGCTGGAAAATTATCCCAAGGAAACCAATGTGAAGAAATTGTCCCTCGGCCTCAGGGTAGGTCACCCGTGTTGATTCGATTTCTTTGTGGCACGAGTTTGCTCCCTTCTACACCAGAAGATAAAAAGCAACTGAACGGCTGGGAGGCGCCAACAACGTCAAAAGGCGCCATGCAACAAATTAACTCCCTTGATTTGTCTGCAGGGGTCGCTGCTTTTTTGTGGGCATGCGTGTAATCGAAGGGCATGTTTACGCCTGCGCGGTAGTAGTTTTTGTAGTCTCGTATTCTGGATGATAATGCCAGTGTTGGATGTTTTGCGGTGTTATTTGTAGGAGTGGCTGGGGAGGCGGTTCGCCATTTCTCATCAGTCAGGAGTGCACTGGCTTTGTCAAATCTTACAACTAACACAAATGTAGGCCAGTCTCAATT
>JACVVK020000005.1:1687500-1700000 GCA_018292915.2 Batillaria attramentaria | reverse complement strand
CCTAGAGCTAGTTTAGTTGGAGGTTAGAGTCTAACCCGGGGCTAAACTCCCCAACCCCGACTTTTACATGCGGGCCCTGTACTCCAGGGAGGCGGTTACACAGCCTGCTCCATAGGGATGCCTCCTAAAATTGGAGACTGGCTTCAGCAGAAATTGGTTTTCGACGTAACAGCTCCAACAAGCGCTGGCGGCTTCTAAAATAACTGTGGCGTGGGAAGGTTATTAAACGTACAAATAGTATCGTCTATACTGGCAGTGAAGATTGGTATACAGTGAAACCCTTCTCAAGGTAGACACCCAAGGGAGGGGTGGGTGTCGGGATGGCCTAGGAGGCTAGGTGACTCACCGACAGTGGACTCGAATCTGGACAGTTACAGGGGAACGCGTTAAAAGGGTTAATACTACTATTTTTATGCTCACAGATCGTTCTGAGCTGTTTTCGTGGTATCTATCATCACACCACTTAGACACCTGGACAGTGACAGCGTCTGTAAAGCTGGTACTCAGCCAACGGAAGCGTACACGGGGACTCGGAGACCACGCTGAGCGCTCCAGTAGCGTAACAACAGTCGTAGATTTTTTTTGATTTTTTTACTGCTTTATTATCCCTTTCGGGAAATTCGGGCTGCTTCCCTCGGGGGGAAGCGCGTCGCCTCGGTGCAGTGCCACCCAATACCTATCCTATATTTTTTCACGTTTTTGCTGGGGGAGGAAAGCCGGATAACCCGGAGAGAAACCCCCGATGAGCAGCCCGGCAGCCAGGAAAAACCGGTATCACATATCACAAGCTCGACCTGGGCTCGAACCCACGCTTCATCGCCAAGACATTGGTGATGGCCGTTCAGTAGCGCAGCGGCTAAATCCGACGCGCTACCTATTAGACCACCGCTCACCCCTTTGAATGTTCGATCGCCTGCGCAAAGTGTAAACAGCATTGTATCGCATTAAGAGCGGTACTAATCATCAAGATAGATTATTTCGACCGTACAGGCGCACTCACCAGCGAAACTGTTCCAAAACATAAGCTAGCTCAGCAAAGCTAGAATTAGCCTGTTTAACTGCTCCAAGGTCACAGACGACAAAAACATAATAGGAAAAGGGAAAAGGCTGTCGGGAAAGCTTTAGGTGGCTTCACGCTGGACTCGAATCTGGACAAGGTTTACAGACGGGACGCGTGTTAACTGATCCAAGGTCAGAGAGAACTGGGTTGATTGCGAAGACAAAGCCACAGACGTCACATGGGGTCGATGGCAACGGTGCACGTGGCTCTATAACAGACGTTGAGAAGCTCCTGACCCAATAGTGTCTGCGCGAAACACCCTTTTTTAAAGATACATTTCGCAACTTGTTTCGGCTCACATATCGACCTAAGCTTATTGTGGTGACAAGAATGTAGTCTCATTTAGATGTGAGCAAAACCTGAGCCCATTCCGGACCGTCCGGTTGCAAAGATATGAGCCAAAATGCAAGTCTATCGGCTCTTGTGGTTAACCTCACTGTGTTGAGCCTGATACGGTCATTGGTATCACGTGACGCCTAATTACCCTACAACTGTAAACACATGCACGACTGATGCGGGCTGGCCGGCACGGGTCAGCGGCCGATACAGTCAATCTGACCTTACGGTTTTCACGCCTAGCACGCGTGTGAAGTACTCGCACAGCGAACGCTGAAGCAATACTAACTGACGACATGGTGAAACCCAATGTTGACAGGCACATCCGGGTGACCGTCTAAAGGGACGTCACCAGTTTGTGAGGAGCAGACGATGACACTGGCTACGATGCGTGCTACATGTAAAAATTAATTCGAACAGGGAGTACAGTTCACATGGGATCGATGGCAATATTACAAGTTTACCGAGCTCTAAGATAGCCTATGGAAAGATCACTGGCCCAACAGTGGCGGCGTCTGTGCGAAACACTTTTTTGACACAGTGGGAGTTGTGAAGCTGCGGTATGTAACTTTAAATTAACACAGTGGGAGCTGATCATCCTGATTTAGGGCTTCTTTAAATTTGGTACAGAACTTCTCCGCTTCCTCGTCTTTTTTGCGGCCGATTTTTAGTGTCCCGAAAGGAGGTCAGTACGCCCATATTTTAAATGTGCGCTTATTCCTGAATGCCCCCCCCCAACCCCCGCCCCTTCCCTGAAAAAAACCCAGACCGGAACCAAATTTAAAAAAAAAATTCAAGTAAATGCCCACATTTTCGAGAAATGAGGGTACATTTGTAAACATGTTGGCACATGTTCCTACGTAATGGAGTGAGGTGCCTTACTTGTGCTTGGAAAAACGGACGGCCTACATAGTCAGCGTGTTGTCTGAAACAAAGGGCCGACTAGACAGGCATGACTGTGTCGCAGAAAAGGGCCTAAACTAGATTGAATCAGCCACTATGATAATATCTTCCGAAAACAGTTTGTGCTGTGGGAGGGACGGAAATGATATTGAACATTCACCGGCAAGTGAGAGGCTGAGAGATAGCTTTCAGGGCTCTGCTTGCGGCTTAGTTTTTTTGTCGTACAAACATCATGGAGTAGTGGCTCGAGGTTCTTTTCATACAAAGATTTAATCAGATAGTATCTTCTGGCAGGGTTGTGCTGCGGCTAGAAAGGTTTGATACTGAAACTGAGAAACGGCTTTTGATTCTTGATCTCTTATCTCATGTAAAAATCGCAAGTTTACTGAAAATCTTCAGGTCCCGAATGTAAAACTCGAGGTTAATTTAACCCACGGCTACGGGCCTAACCCAGACTAGGACAAAAGAAACAAAACCCAAAATTTTGTAAAAATGTAGGCGAAGAAAGGAAGAAATAAATCCTTCTATAACGGTTCAGGCATCTTGCTGGAATGGACCCGCTTCTTGATTAAAAACACACACACACACACACACACACACACACACGAAAATGTAACCCTAGCGCTAGTTTAGTTCGAGGTTAGACTGTAACCCGGGGCTAAACTCCCTAACCTCGACTTTTACATGCGGAGCCAGATCACAAGGAGCCACCTCAAGCCACTATTACGCAATGTGCAGCGGTCTTGGGCCTAGCGGGGAGGCCCACGCCTTGCGTCACACTGGCTTGAAGTGGTTCCACTGGTGGGCAGTGGCTTGTTCTTTTTAACAAGTCTTAAGCCTGCTCTTAACTGGGCACAACGCGCGAAACACACATGTGCACATCACAGTCGTTGCGCTCGGTGTGTCTACTAACTACAAAACTGAACACAGCTGTGCTGGGCGACAAACCGATTGAAGATGCACTGTCCGCCATGTTTGCGCGCCGAGTGACGTAGTACAGCCAGTCAGAATGATCAATCTGTTGTGGAAACCACAGTCACAGTTGTGGGTATTTGAAATCCGGGTTGCTGTGATGACGCCATAGCGGCGGAAACCCTCAAAATCACAACTGTGTCACAACTGTGGACAGCACTGTGGCGCTCCCGGCGCAGTGCCCAGTTAAGAGCCGGCTTTATCCTATAGCGGGAAGGACTGGACGGGGCTCGGGTTCTGAAGAGTTAAATGCTGCCTTTGAATCTTTCTTCTTTTTTTTTTCTGCAGGGCCAATATTGGCTTGGGGTATTTTCTCGCGAACCCTTTCCACCTGATATATAATTGCCTCGAGCTGTTTTCATTTCACTCTCTTCGCCGAATACCGCTCCTCGCACAGAGATGTAGCTTCAGCTTCTGGGGGTATTTCCTGGGGTGTCTGCGGAGCACTTGACCTGTCTGAGATGGAAAGTGTACAGGGGGTAACACATGAACGGATGTCGACGATTCTTTGTTGTGAATGGTGTCTCCGTGCTTGATATCAACAGAAGCGGACGAGTGGAAATGCCTGGAGGGCAGTCCGTGAGAATGGCAAGGAAAACGGCATCATTGCTGAGGACATCCCCGATGCCTTCAGACTCCAACGGACAGGAGTGTTGAGTGAAAATGTGACCGGGGTGGTCGTTGGTCTACTGGCACTAGTACTGGTTAATTAAGCGACTTCGTCACCTGTGTGAGAGATCAGGATCGAGTCCCACTCGGGGCAAAGATTTTGTTTCTTTCTTCTCGAACGTGGCACCGTTGATTCGGACCGATCGTCGGGGGTTCTCTCCGGGTACTCCGGCTTCCTCCTACTACTTTGGAAATGTTCAGCCCACAAAATTTGAAAAATGAATGCGATTCTAAATTCCGAAAGTTAAACAGTTGACCTTTCGCACCACGTGATTGTAATGTGTTCACGTCCAGTGTGTGAGAGAATGCGTGTGATTCACGTGAGCGTGCGTGTTGGGTTCGGTTCGCGGCGCTTTGGGCCGATTCAAGAAACTGGGTAAAGCGCCTATATAATACTCATTATTATTATTATTTGGATTTGTTGGCTCGTGGTTGGTTGCTTGCTTGGGTTCTTTGATTGTGTGTGTGTGTGTGTGTGTGTGTGTGTGTGTGTGTGTGTGTGTGTGTGTGTGTGTTGGTACATTGTTTGATTGTTTCGGGTTTTTGTTGTTGTTGTTTTTTCGTGTTTGTTTTGATGTTTGTGTTTGGTTGTTCAATTGTTTCTTTTTGTTTGTTTGCTTCTTGTTGTTGTTTGTATGTTGTTTGTATGAATCTGTTATCTGCGTTTACCTGTTCTGGGGCATTTTCTTTATGTCTTTTTCGGTGTCGATCCTCCCTCCACCACCAGCCCCCCACCCCACCCCCCTCCCCTTCACCCCCACCTCCCTTCCCAGCTCTCCCCCGCCCCCTCCTTTCCACGAAGCGAGAGTGAATTTATGTTCGTGCACGTGCGCGCTGTGTTTTTGTTTCGTACGTTTATGGGACAAGTCAAACACAAGGTGGGTGGGTGTTTGGGGGTTTAACGTCCTTTTCCACCACATAGGGTGATATCAAAGACGGGGCAACGACGAAAAGGCCAGCACAAATATTTGGCCCCAGCCGGGATCGAACTCACGACCCGAGCATTAGAAGTCCAACGCTCTACCATTCGACCACCCCGGCTCCCCAGTCAAACACAAAACTGACCCACTGAGCAGTAGTGTCCTCTCTTCGATGTCTGTCCCTTTTGTGTGACCGAGCTAACATATCGACCAAGAGGACCTCATGGAACAATAAAGTCAGCGGGTCAAACAGATGGACGTCTAGCTGCAAATAAACGGCAGATCAGGACGGAGAGCGACCGGAGGCGAATTAAAAGCGCAAACACACGGCCGAGCTCGAACCGCCTGTCTACGTACGCTGCAGTATATGTATATGTAGTCTTTCACGGTGTGTACTCAGAAATGGGCGCGAGTGTTTCCAGTGCTACAGGCGTAAGGACACAAATTGAGCGTGGGGTCATGTGGGTTGTTGTTGTTGTTGTTGGGTTTTTTTGTTTTGTTTTTTTGGGGTGTTTTGGGGTTGTGTTTTTGTGCTGTCCGAACTCCTTTTGCTAGTTCCAGTGGTGTTCCTCCCAGGTGATGGGTGGAATCCACGGAGGGCTCGGAAGCTGGGGCAATTTTTATGATGCATGATGATGGAGATGAGGATGATGGTAAGATGGAGGTCCGTGTGGTTTGGGACTGCGGGGCAGGGCGTGGGGTCATGTTTGGTGTTTATTTGAAGAACCCTGTTTGCGGGCGAGTGTGCTAGTCTGTAGTGAATTTTCCTGTCATGAAAAAGCGTGATTGTCGTAATTTTTGTATTTTGTAGGCCAATGTGCATACCACGGGGCCGCAATAAGAGAACAACTGCCAGTGAAGCTGGGACGGTTTGCGCTGGAGAGCGGCAAAAGCGACGGGAGCGGATTTGGATGAAGCAGCTTTCTGGCGTACACAGAAAGTAGACGTGCATTACTCCAGTGAGGCCTGAGCAGAAAGGAGACATTCAATTTAATAATAAAAAAAAAAAAAAAAAAACTTCTTTCAGGTGCGTGCCCTTGAATGGTCAGTGCATGGTAATTTTTGTTTCTAGATTGAAGCATTTATAGAGGTGGCCATGATGCCTGAGGCTAATAGGGAAAATATAGGCATTTTGAGACCTCATGCATTTGTATTCTTTGGTCACACCGTGTTACGAGTGTGGCTGTATGTTCTGTTTGTGTTTTGTTTGTATGATGAAAGATAACGGCTGTATTGTTTGTTGGTTGTTGTTTTTCTAAGAAGGCTGAGTGAGACAGAGAAGTTCCTACGTTTAGTTCATATTGTGTTTTAGTAATGTAAATCTGTTTTCCGTGATCGAAAAGTTTCCATGGTTTTTACGAAAATTCTAGAAGTGGTGACCTTGTTTTGATTGTAGCTGATCTTACCTCGGGAGACGGTACGCATTTAGGGTCAAGGTCTGAGTCTCCCGGAAATTTCGTTTAGATTGCTTTGTTATGACTTGTTTACGATTAGATATACCTTCTGCAGACGTATATATATATAGTCTTTTACGGGCTGTACTCAAAAATGGGCGCGAGTGTTTCCAGTGCTACAGGCGTAAGGACATAAGTTGAGCGTTTGGTGTTTATATCAAAAGTTTCCACGATGATTGCCCTCACGTAAACACAGGAAACACTCTATCCTGGCGGTGCTACTAGCCGGAGCGGAGTAGCACGGGAAACACTCTCTCGCTTTCAGTTTGACTACACACCCCGTCAGTGTCTTTCCTCGAACCGTTCAACGGTAGTAGATGTTGGGTGACATTAATGAGATTATTTACCGCAGACTATTTAGCCTCCGAGTTCCGGGCAATGTGTGCTTAGCAATTTGTGCGAGAGCCCGGCTGACCAGTCCCGAAATCAGATCTAGGGTCTTCTCGTGATTGGCTTTGGGGGAAAGTGGGTCAGCGATGACCCATTAGACTTGACCTATGGCACTGGGGGGGGGGGTAATAATCAAAATGGACGCCCTTTTCCCGTTGCTTTGCCGCCTCAAACGTCATCTAAAGCCGTTATTTTTTAACATAAGATATACACATCTTTAGATCGGAGTAGCATTAGTACAAGTTGGTTTCTGGGTGGTAAGGGGAGCCGGGGTGGCCGAATGGTAGAGCGTTGGACTTCTAATGCTCGGGTCGTGAGTTCGTATGCCGGCTGGGGCCAAATATTTGTGCTGGCCTTTTCATCGTTACCTACATGGTCCACCCCTTGTCGTGGGGTAGTGGCTTGTGTACCTCTATGACCCAGAGAGCTACGCTAGCAGGAGCACATACTCCTGGCAGGGTCACCCAAGCTGGACAGGTCGAAGGGTAGAGGTCAGACGAATGTGGACCACCTCTCCAAGAGGCTAAACGGGTTTGCGTAGGGTTAACAGCCCTATCTGTAAAAAAAAACAAAAAAACCCCATAAAGTTACAGAAGCATAGACAGCAACAAACCAAGACATTCACATGGGCGAGGAAGGGTCTCCATCCCGGAGACCTATGATGCATTGACGCTTTTCATCGTTGCCCCGTCTTTGGTATCACCAGTACGTGGTGGAAAAGGACGTTAAACCGCCAAACACCCACCCACCCTTTCTGGGTGGTAAACGGCCCCTTTTAATTTTTCTAACCGACAACTGAAAATCACAAAGCATATTTCCGGTGCTATGACATTTTGAATTTGGAGTTGGAGCCCGCTGATTGGCGATTGAAATGATGAGGGGCAAAAGTCGTTATTAGTGAGAATTTTCTGCAGCGCTTCTTCGTCTTCTTCTCTTTCTTTGTTCTTCTTCTGTTTTTGTGGGTGAGCCGGTGTGGTCGAATGGTAGAGTGTTGGATTCTCAATGCTCGGGTCGTGAGTTCGAATCCCGGCTGGGGCCGAATATTTGTGCTGGCTTTTTTTTATCGTTGCCCGTATGTGGCGGAAAAGGACGTTAACCCTCCCCCCCCCTTCTGATTTAGTTTGTTTGGTTTGTTTGTTTGTTTGGTTGGTTGGTTGCTTGCTTGCTTGGTGTTGTTTCTTGTTCGTTTTCCTTCGTTATTATTTTCTTGATTTTTGCCTTTTGGAAGGTATTCATGACGGCTCATGGTGACAGTCCCACGCCTCCATCCCCTCGCGTAGTTTACAATATGTATTTTGACCTTCAGAAATATTCAAGAACTTTTCCCCTACACTCACAAAAGTGCACACTTTAAGCAATGCGAATAATTAAATCACTGACCGATCACCATCAGACATGATAAACACGACCGCTGAACGATCCCTGGGAGCATTTCCTTGTCAATACTGCCACGACCCCTGTCGGCCATAGATTAAGGGGAGGTAACGTGACAGACGAGGCTGGAGGTCAAGGGTCAGCGTGGATGGAGTGACGAGGTTTATGAGGGATTCTGGGTCAATCTTTGGCTCCATTCGTACCCATCAGTCCTAACCCCTTTCCTTCCTGCCTCTCCTTCGGTGGGGGAAAAAAAAGTTATAAATACTCGTCTCTCCAAGGATAGCCGAACTGACAGAGCGTCGGTCGTTCAATGCTGGGATCGTGAGTTCGAATCCCGTCTGGGGGCCAAATACTTGCGCTGGCTTTTTCTGTGTGTGTGTGCCCCCCCCCCCCCCCCGCTCCCCCTGTCTGTCTGTCTGTCTGTCTGTCTGTCTGTCTCTGTCTCTGTCTGTCTGTCTGTCTGTCTCTCTCTCTCTCTCTCTCTCTCTCTCTCTCTCTCTCTTTCTCTCTCTGTTTTTGTTTTTGTTTTATTGTTGTCCAGCATTTGATATCACTGTTAAGTGATGGAAAGATGTTAAATTCCTAGCCACCCTCCAGTATATCAACCAGCCAACCAACCAACCAACCTGCCAACAAACAAACAAATCGTTTCTCCAAGTCATACCGCGTGTCATGGACGGGTCACGGGAATAGACAAGCTTGTACATCGTTAACCCCAGTCACGTGGCTAAGGGGTCGAGGTCGTACCGGCTTGAAGTTATCACTGGCTTGGTGCCCGAGTTAGTACATCACTAGATTCCTGATTCATGAGTTCGATTACCAATTGAACAGCGTGTGCGTGCGTGCGTGCGTGCGTGCGTGCGAGCGCGTGCATGCGTGTGTGCGTGTGTGTGTGTGTGTGACCGTGCGTGTGTGTCTGTGTGTGTGTGTGTGTGTGTGTGTGTGTGTGTGTGTGTGTGTGTGTGTGTGTGTGTGTGTGAGAGACAGACAGACAGACAGACAGACAGACAGACAGACAGACAGTGCGTACATGCGTTCCTGTTAATGTCCGAGCGCGCGTGCGTGTGTGCACACACCTTCCGAAAAGTCTGACATTTGAACATCCCTCTCCCCACACCCCTGTCCCAGGCAGTCCTGTTTCCCAACCTCGCCTCCAACACTTTTTTTTGAGACATAGCTGTAAAATATTCGAGCACACTTAATTACTGCCTTTCAATGCTGTGGCCAAACGTCGAGAAAAAGAAAAATCGAAACTGCCCGAATATTTCGGCTGACGCGTTTGAAAAACGAGGAAGCAAAGATTCCAATTTGACGAATGGTCAATGAACTGTCTTTATCGCTCCCGCGTTAAATTCTATTTTGAGACCTCGGGGTCGAAAGCAGACGACCACAGCAATTGTCTGTCTGGGTTTGGCAGGGAAGAGTTAGGCTGAGGTGGAGGGGGTTGGGTGGGTGGGTGGGTAAGGGGCTGGGTCGGAGGTTGGGAATGAGATGGAAATAAGTTCATGCAAATGCTATGTGCACAAAGTGCTAACACACACAGAATTACAATATACAATGCATGCGATATTGTTTGTTGTAAAGCGAGGTTTGAAAACAAAACAACAACAACAACATTTACTACTCCGACTTCTACGACCGCAAACTTAGAAGAACCGAAGAATAAACAGTCGCCGCAAGGGAAATCACTCTTACAATATGGTTACTTCATCTGGTCCTTGTCTGACTCAGTTGGGCGGCTGAGTTGTCTTGGACATCAAGGGAACCTCCCGAGGAGGGGGTGAGGGGAGTGGGAGGAAGGGGGTAGGGAATTTTTGAAAATGGAAAATGCTACTACCGACCCTATCTGTTTTCAAAGGGGAAACTGACCTTTTTTTCTGTTGTTTTGTTGCTTTGTTTTTCTTGGAAGGGGGGGGGGGGTATTTGAAAATTTAACGTCTTTTTCCAGCACGTATGGGTAATCTCAACGACGGAACAACGAGGAAAAAAGCCAGCATAAATGTTTGACTTCCAGCTGGGACTCGAACTCACCAAGGGAGGGGAGGAGGGGTTGTCGGGGAGGAGGGGGTGGTTGGGGGGGGGGGGTAAAGAAATACGTCTAAAATTCACAACAAACTTCTAAAATCGAGTAAAATGCTTGACCGAATATCACCAGTGAAGTATAAACTCATACTGACTGCTAGACCGGCACTTGCCTGCTCTGGAAACGTCGACGCGTCGTTGGCAAATGTTTAGCCAAGCGTTACAGATGACCGCCAAATTAGTGACAGCGAAGGGGCAAGGAAGAAATGAAGCGGGCGAGTGTCGCCAGATCCGATTGGGAACCAGCAGACATCTGGCAGGTCCTGATTCTATTGAGGCTGTCGGTCTGCCTCTTCTGTTGGTGGTAAAAATTCAGTCGTGATGTCTCATCACTTACTGCATGCACGCTTTACGTTCAAGGAGCATACCTATGTGTCCTTCAAGACGGATGGAGTGTTTAATGTTGTTGTTGTTGTTGATGATGATAATGTCGTTTGTTTGTTTGTCGTTGTTGTTGCTTTTGTTTTTCTTTTTGAATGTGTTGTTTTTCATTTTCGCCTGTTTGGTTGTTTTTCTGTTTTGCTTGTTTGTTTTTCTCTTGTGCCTGTTTTGTTTTTGTTTTTGTTTGTTTGTTTGTTTTTCGTTGTTGTTCTTGTTTGCTTGGGTTACAAGACACACTCTCTATTTATGACGGGGAGCCGGGGTGGTCGAATGGTAGAGCGTTGGACTTCTAATGCTCGGGTCGTGAGTTCGTATCCCGGCTGGGGCCAAATATTTTTTCATCGTCTTTGATATCACCCGTATGTGGTGGAAAGGGACGTTAAACTCCCAAACACAACACCCCCCCCCCCCCTCTATTTATTTCAATGCCTTTCTATGACCGGATTTTCCTTTTATTAAACGCCAGTAGCAGAACTCCTTCCACATACATCACATGCGTCTTTAACCAGCCCTTCCTTCCATACACCACTCGCGTGTCTGCAGGGAAATCGTTTCAATTCCATTCACGGAAAATTCGGGGTTCTGACTTCGTCCACACCTATGGAAGCTGTCACTGCCAGAGAAATTCTCTAGACTTTGCCCAGCAGGTCTCTTCGGCCTGCACATCCGCCCAATATTAGCTTATTTCAGCAGGTCGGCCTCCTTCTTGTAAGTGGTTTAAGGGGCGGTATCAGAGGACGGTTTTGACAGCTGATGAAGTGGGGGTGAGAAAGAGAGTGGTGCTGGTTTGACGTGCAATCGGGGGAAAATAGATCTCTGTGTGTTATGTCTCTGGTTAGATAGTCAACGACTGCAGATGTAATAAGACAGATGTACTCCCCCAACCTGCACTAGAGGCGCGCGCGCACGCACACACACACACACACACACACACACACACACACACACACACACACACACACACACACACACACACACACACACACACACACACACACACACACAGAATGACGGCAGACATAGACTGCAGACATAGGTAGAGTATCGGTAGAGAGGGCAGAGGGTATAGACTCACCCACCCCACCCTACCCTATCCCACCCTACCCCACCCCATACCCAACCACACCCATCCCAACTCCTCTTCCTTCTCATCTTCGATCAGCTCTCCCCCTCGCCCTCCTTTCTCTCCTCTACTCCTACCCACATACACCGATCACATTCACTACCCCACTACCCCCCCCCCCCCAAAAAAAAAAAAAAAAAATCCCGAAAATCCCGGCTGGGGCCAAACATTTTTACTGGCCTTTTTCTCGTTGCCACGTCTTTGAGATCACCTTTACGTGGTGGAGAAGGACGTTAAACTCCGAAACACACACACACTCGCACACTCACACACACACACACACACACACACCACCACCACCACCACCACACCACCACCACCACCACCCCCTCCTCGAACTTCTCCTCATCCTAAATACTCGTCTCTGCACCATTAACGTTTCCTGACCTCTCATCACCTCTCCCCGTCCGTCTCACCCTCCGTGCCTCTTAACGTCCGGCAGGGGATAATCTCAATGATTCGAACGTCAGATCCGCCCTTGCCATCGATTGCTTGTCCGCCAAAACTTACCCCCCGGGCAGCCGGGTGGTCAGCTGATCGAAACCGCCCGCCACTTGACCTGTCCAGCGGAGTCGTTTTGGGTTGAGACAGATGGAGGTATTCGATTGCTTTGATGTCGAACGTCATTAGGCGTGGGTCGGTTTTTTTTGTTGTTGTTGTTGTTGATGATGATGTTTTGGGGTTTTTTGTTTTTTTTTTGGTTGTTGTTTTTGCTGTTATTGTTTTGTTTTGTTTTCGTTTTGTTTTTGTTTTTGTTTTTGTTTTTTTTTGTTTTTTTGGTGTTTTTTTTTTGTTTGTTTTTTTTTGTTTGGGGGGGTTGTTGTTTTTGGTGT
>JACVVK020000005.1:1670000-1677500 GCA_018292915.2 Batillaria attramentaria | reverse complement strand
TTCATTTATTTTATTTTATTTTTACTACTTGATTGTCCCTTTCCGGAAATTCGGGCTGCTTCCCCATGGAGAAGCGCGTCGCCGCGGTGCAGCGCCACCCAATACCTATCTTTCCTTTTTTGAAACAGTTTTGCAATTTTGCTGGGGGAGGAAAGCCGGATAACCCGGAGAGAAACCCCCGATGAGCAGCCCGGTAGCCAGGAAAAACCGGGATCACATATCACAAGCTCGACCTGGGCTCGAACCCACACTTCATCGCCGTGACATTGGTGACGGCCGTCCAGTAGCGCAGCGGCTAAATCCGACACGCTACCTATTAGACCACCGCTCATGGAGTATGGAGGTGAATTTTTCTCTTGTTTTCCTTGATGTTTTTAACAGTTGGCGTACATTTAATGCCAGATTTTGGGTTTGGGTGAAAAGAGGCATGCTTGGTGTGTTGGTTTTTTTTTTGTTTTTTGTTTTTTTGGCTGCCACAACTCTTTGCCGGCTCCAGTGGTGTTTCTCCCTGGTAATGGATGGAATCTACGGAAGGCTCGGAAGTTGGGGCAATTTTTATTATGCATGATGATGGAGATGAGGATGATGGAAAGATGATGCTATGGAGGTCCGTGTGGTTTGGGACTGCGGGACAGGGCCGCATTCCACGCTTCCTGTCATAAATATCCCGGCGTTAACCAGGTCCGGGAACTACGGCACCGGTGTGTTGATAAATGGCAGACTTCACTTGATGGGTGACCTGTTTTTAAGCAATATCCTTGGGCATGTGCGGGACACGAATAACAAAAGTAAAAAAAAAGTCAAAAGATTTTATTCCTTTCTCCCCTATCGGGGTGTGGAGGAATTGACAAAGTGAAAGGGACAACAATGACATTAAACGACAAAAACAACAACAAAAAGTAATACCTAAACATTGGCAGCAGCAAAACGAGCTTTTACATGAACACACACACACACACACACACACACACACACACACACACACACACACACACACACACACACACACACACACACACACACACACACACATTCAAGTTTGTTACATTTAAATTTAACCTATTCTATTAATTTTGATGTATTTAGCCAAGTTCAGTACATTTTTCTGTGATGTTTACAAAAACATTAGTCTACAAAAGAACTCCACAACAGAACATCAACCTGCGACATCACCACAGAAATCAAGTGCAGAAGTTGGCGCTGGATTGGACACATCCTCAGGATGCCCCCAACCGCAAGTCGCGAGTTCGATCCCGGCTGGGGCCAAATATTTGTGCTGGCTTTTTCATCGTTGCCCCGTCTTTGATATCACCCTATGTGGTGGAAAAGGACGTTAAACCCCCAAACACCCACCCACCCACCCCCAACCGCACTACCGCGGGTGGCTCTTCGTTGGACACCAGATGGAAAAAGAGCCAGAGGAAGACCCAAGGAAATGTGGCGGCGGACAGTATGCATTCAGTGACAATAACTAAAGTTGCCCTGGCCTTCTGGGGGGGGAAAATGAAAATACTTGACATTTTTCTCTGATTTTGACGGAGGATTCCGGAGATACCCCCACCGAAGAGTCTGTAATATTGCTAAGCTTTGGAAAAGAATGAAAACTGTGTGGGGCGGTCGGTGATCTAGTGGTTAAGAGATTTTGCCACCAATGCGAGAGGTCAGGTTCGAATCTCACTCGGGGCGAAGATTTTTTCCTTCTCATACGTGGGACGGTGACTGAGTTCGGGCCGATCGTCGGGGTCGGGTTCTCTCCGGGTACTCCGGCTTCTTCCTCCTGTACTTTGGAAATGTTCAGCCCACAAAATCTGAAATAAATGCAATTGTAAATTGCGAAACTTAAATATCTGAGCTGACTCTTCGCACCACGTGTATTGTAATGTGTTCATGTCCAGTGTGTGAGAGAATGCGTAAGATTCACGTGAGCGTGCGTGTTGGGTTCAGCTTGCGGCGCTTTGAACCAGTTCAAGAAATTGGGAAAAAGCGCCCACACAATACACATTTATTATTATTATTGTTGTTGTTGTTGTTATCACGGATGTTCCTCGTCTTATTCCATAGGAGACAACCGTCCGCCTGAAATGTTTGTGGAAGGACAAGCGCATGGCTTAACCAGCCAGGGCTGTTTCCTAGCCCCAAAGTCAAGCTAGTGTAATTTTTGGTTGCTGCGCATAATCGCCTCTCTTTCACACGGGAGGACCCAGATGTTGCTTGGGGGCAAACGCGCGGCCAATTCCCGCACAGCTGTAGTTAAAGTCCAATCGTTTCCTTTCCCTGCCCCTAGCCATTCCAAGCAAAAGCCATTTTCTGGAAGCGGAAGGACTCTGGAGGGTCCTGGCACCGCGCATGCGCTGAGAATGAACACGTGACCAGCGCCAGTGCGATGGCCAGCCAGAGAAAAGGAATCGCCGGGTTTTCACGAGATAGGATCCGACCGAGATAATTCACAGGGCGAGTGTGTGCGAATGTTGTTGTTCTTGTTTTGTTGTTGGTGGTGGTGGTTGTTTTTTGTTTGGTTTTTGTTTTTGTTGCTGTTGGTGTTGTTGTTTGGGTTTGTGCGCTTTTTCGCTTGGGGTTGTTGTTTGTTTGTTTGTTTGTTTGTTTGTTTGTTTGTGGGATGTTTGTTGTTGTTCTTGTTTTGTTTTGTGTTGCCTTTGTTTGTTTGTTGTTGTTATTGTTGTTGTTTTGGGGGTTGTTTTTTGGGTTTGTTTTGGGTTGGTTTGCTTTTGTTTGTTTTTTTTATTTGTCTGTTGTTGTTTTGTTTGTTGTTTTGTTTTGTTCTTGTCTTGTTTTGTTTTTGTAGTGTGTGTGTGTGTGTGTGTGTGTGTGTGTGTGTGTGTGTGTGTGTGTGTGTGTGTGTGTGTGTGTGTGTGTGTGTGTGTGTTGTTGTTGTTGTTGTTGTTGTTGTTGTTGTTGTTGTTGTTGTTTGTTTGTTTGTTTGATTTTGTTTTGTTTTTTCT
Organism: Batillaria attramentaria; assembly: GCA_018292915.2. Taxonomy (NCBI): domain Eukaryota; kingdom Metazoa; phylum Mollusca; class Gastropoda; family Batillariidae; genus Batillaria; species Batillaria attramentaria. The sequence continues at coordinate 1,674,540 of JACVVK020000005.1, read as the reverse complement.
TTTTTTCTTTTTTCTTTTTTTTTTCTTTTCTTTTTTTTTTTTTTTTTGGGGGGGGGGGGAGGGAGGAGGGGGAGGGTTATTGTGTGTTTCGGTTTTCCCCTCTTTTGAGTGGCTGATCCGATCAATCATGTCTTGTGACACTACTAGTGTTTATTGCTCTCGTCCCGTGAATTACTTCGAGCAGATCCTATCTCGTTTACATCAGTCGGTTCCTTTCCGTTGGCCTGATATCTGGTACCTCTGCCCATTGCCCAACCTTCATCGTACTGCGCCGGGCATGTTTTCAACGCACCGCACCGCGCATGCGCACCGTAGCATCCTCCTCATCTGATTGGCACACGCAGCATGAACGGATCCCCCGATGGCTGCTGCAAATAATTTCGAACTGAGACTTTTGTGGAAGGAGATAAATAAGTTACGTTTATTACGTCACGTGGCAGCAGCGTCAAAAACCAAATATTAGCCAGCAGATTGAATCTTCCATCAGTTAATTTATTTTGTGTGTTTTTGTCGCTCAGTGAGCATGTACAGATCTAAAAATGTGATTCTAAATAAGCTGTCGATCCTGAAGCCGAGGCGTAGTGCAAATAAAATGATTCAGTATTTTCAGACCCCTTCCATGTAATAAGGGCTTCCTAGGAATCGCGAATTGCGATAATGAAATTACTGTTTTTGATTGATTTCCTCCCCGAATTTCGATTTACTGCGAGTTTGTTTGTTTTGGAATATTTGATTAACACCTCTTTGATTTTTTTAAAAGCAGTAGCTAAATTTTCAGTGCCACTTCATGCTAATTTCATATGATGTATTGGTGTTTCGTACCGTAACTCAAACTTTATTTTATTTTATTTCATTTCGGGGAGCCGGCGAGGACAGCCGAATGGTAGAGTGTCGGATTCTCAATGCTCGTGTCGTGAGTTCCAATCCCGGCTGGGACCAAAATATTTGTTCTGGCCTTTTTCTCGTTGCCCCGTCTTTGATATCATTCTTACGTGGTGGAAAAGGACGTTAAACTTCCAGACACCCACCAACCCCTTATTTTATTTCATTTCATTTCATTTCCACGTAGTATTGCCATCTTGTTTTAGGCTCATCTGACACAGGAGACGTTTTTGTTCATGGAAAACAGCTCATGAAACGCTCTGTAAACCAGCATGTTCGCTGTTTGTTCGGACTAAAAACACTTCCGTGTGACACCCGCCTTACAGACGTCAGACCGTTTTGCTTTAAGAATAGAAAAACCCACTCGGCAAAGCCTCGCCACTTTCCTCTGCCGGAGAGCCGGGATAGCCGAATCGTAGCGCGTTGGACTTTCAATGCTCGGGTCGTGAGTTCGAGTCCCGGCTAGGGCCAAATATTTGTGGAGGCCTTTTTCTCGTTGCCCCGGTCTTTGAAATTACATGCATATAGTCAGACATACAGTCAGACATACATACAAGCACTGACACCTACATACATACCAACATCCGATACACACCTACATCCATAGTACACACTGCAAAAACAACGGGTTGGTGATGGTAACGGGCTGAATCATTTATCTGAGGGCCGATGTGAATAGATGCGTTTTAAGGGTGTCTTTGAAGGACTTTGGGCAGATTGATTGTGTCGTATTTCCTGTGGGTGGCTGTTCCAGAGGACCGGGCTTTGGAAGGAGAAACGGCGCTGGCTGAAGGACTTTGTTCTAACGGTTGGAGTCAACGGACTTGCTGCTTTCTTTCCATATTTCAGTCACATCAAACTACACGTGCTTCCGACGTTGTAGTGTCTGGCAAAAAGCTTACCAGGGGCCGTGGTCACGACGCGTTCGTAACTTTTCCGCCACCGATTTACGCACGCGAGGGTCCGTAACTTACGATTTGTGATAAAATTGGGTGGTCATGACGTTTGCGCAGAGTTACGGCCGCTCGGAAACCCTTGCGTATTGTACACCACCTAGGAGGGTGTCGGAAAGGTGCCGTAGCCTTTGCGTAAATCTGAAAAATGGCGGCCCGCTTGATTTACCAACTGCAAATGAGAAGAGCATTGCGACGGGAAAGGGTGTTCCGCGATCGTACTAACCCTTTTGACTTGTACGACGATGTGGACATGCTTCAAAGGTTTAGATTTAGGAGGAGAGACCTGCAGGAATTGTGCTATCTGCTGTAGGACGACTTGAGGTACCCGTGTAGAGGGGGCGCGTTCAGTTCACTACGCACCCTGCAATGCAAAGGCCTGTATGGCCGGCCGTACACACATCGTGGGTTGATTTGTTTCCATTTTGTGGGTTAACATTTGTTGTGTGTGTTTCGGACTAGTTCAGTCAGTGCTGAACGCACTCGGTCAGTCCTCACTGATCAGCCACCACCGTTTTGATCGTATGCCTGTCAATGCAGGTCTCATTCATTGTGTTGTGGACCCGAAATGTGCGGGTTCCGAATTCAGAGTTTTGGTCGAGTCATGTTTCTCTGCCGTAGCAAGTCAGGTTAAATGCGTGGCATGTATGTGGAGAGTTTTGTTGATGTTATTGTTATCCTCTCCTCTTTCGTTTTTCGGTGTTCTTTGATTGAGGTTCATTCCGTTGGTTTTCTTGCCAGTGAGCCTGCTACATACGGTTTGTACGTGCAGTAAATGCTTCTACTGGTTGTAGTCCGTCCAATGTTGAGATTGAGACTGCTAGGGAGCGGCCTATATGCGACCTGCATGCACTCCTGATCACACTCTCCACATACATGCCACGCATTTAACCTGACGCTACGGCAGATAAACATGACTCGATCAAAAACTCTGTAGTGAACGCGTAGTGAACACACCCCCTCTACTCTTTCACTCTTCACGCTGGAAAGAGAATTTGTGCAGGTCACGTGATGGTGTTTTCCGTGGGATTCCCGGGGGTCCCACACCTATCTAAAAATAACCCGTACGTGACACCGTTTCCAGTAAGTGCGCGTCGTGACCGACCAACTAGCGGAAGAGATAGTTTTCACGTAGCCACGTACGAACTTACGATCCGCAACCTATTTGCGCAAAGAAATTTGCGTTCGCGTCGTGACCACGGCCCCAGACCATGCCACGTGTTCTGCTCATTATGCCGCGGGACGTACGCTGATTGGCTGAAATCTGTTGACTCTGCGCTTTTGGCTGACAGGAGTGTAGTCGTCCATTGTAGATTACTCCCGAAAAAATGACAACTCTTCGGTGGGTAAAAAAAAAACAAAAAAAACTCAAACCCCATTCTCTGTGTTATTGAATCCGCACAGACACACACACACACACACACACACACACACACACACACACACACACACACACACACACACACACACACACACACACAAGTGGCTGGCGATTTCTGTCTCGTTGGGATCGTGTTCCCTGTTACTGGGATATCCAGCTGAGGTCTCCAGCAAGCTTGTGGCAGTCTCGCCCCCCGATGGGAATGGAAGTGGTACAGACAGACAGGAATTACAGGGAATGTTACGACGTACCGAGAGGGCTATTAACCGAACTAGCAAGGACAGCAAAACTAGTGCTTGAACGATCAGTCTGACAAGTAGTGTGAGAATCCGCAAGTGTTATCCGCGACACAAATGTCATGGGCCCGTGTGTAAAAGTCGAGGTTAACTTAATCCACGGCTAACCCAGACTAGGACAAAAGAAACCAAGAAACAAAATTATATAGGGGAAAAAAACGGAGGCGAAGAAAGGAAGAAATACATCCTTCTATAACGGCTTAGGCATCTTGCTGGAATGGACCCGCTTCCTGATTCAAAACAAAAAAACAACAGAAAATTTAACCCTAGAGCTAGTTTAGTTCGAGGTTAGACTCTAACCCGGGGCTAAAACCCCTAACCTCACCGGTCCCCGTAGTGTAGTGGTTAGCACTTCGGACTATGGACCGGGAGACCTGGGTTCGAGTCCCAGCCGAGGCAAGCGGGATTTTTCCTACCTAGGTCGGCTCCTACCCAGAGCGGGTGTGCTATGGGCCCAATGGGGAGGCTGTTGCCACACAGTCGAGCTTCACCCACTTCACGGGTGCGACTTTGGGGGTGCTTCCCTTGGTATGACACGTCTTATGATGTGGATGATTACATGGCCGGCACCGCAGGTGCCGTAGTTCCCGGGCCTGGTTAATGCCAGGATATTTATGACAGGAAGCGTGGAATGCGGCCCTGTCCCGCAGTCCCAAACCACACGGACCCCCATAGCATCATCTTACCATCATCCTCATCTCCATCATCATGCATAATAAAAAAAATTGCCCCAACTTCCGAGCCCTCCGTGGATTCCACCCATTACCAGGGAGGAACACCACTGGAGCCGGCAAAGAGATGTGGCAGCAACCCCCCCCCCCCCCCCAAAAAAAAAAAAAAAAAAACCCTAACCTCGACTTCTACATTCGGAGCCTGGCTTCTAACACACAGGTCAAAGAAAACAAATGCACGAAGGGTGAAAATGTCTATGTATTTCCTGTTAGCCTAAGGCATTATAGTCACCACTAACAAAAATGCTTCAATCTAATAACCAAAAAAATACCATGCACAGACCATTCAAGGTCACG
>JACVVK020000005.1:1657500-1665000 GCA_018292915.2 Batillaria attramentaria | reverse complement strand
ACTCTCATGGGCGATAAACCCCAGTTACTGCGAAGGAACCAATACAAACAGCAAAGACGTTCGGTACTTGGTTCTCAGATCTGTGTCGCAGCCAATCTGTGCCAAGTCACTAGCTGTGTGTTGAGGTCAATGAACCGAGGGACGGCCCCAGTGGGCGGAAGTTATGGGACCATTACTTACTTGGCTGGAGTGATGAAGGACAAGAATTCTCGAAGCTTTGCTGGTGCGTTTGTCCTGTCCTCAATATTGGGTTGTAGAATTAGGGCGGTGTGAGTTCATGTTGATAGTTTATGACTTCCAGAACTTAAATTTGTTGAAATGTGGATATTTTTTTGTAAGGGATTTCAGTAACCGGGAGGTGTGTGTGTGTGTATGTGTGTTTGTGGCTGTCTGTCTGTCTGTCTATCTCTGTGTGTGTGTGTGTGTGTGTGTGTGTGTGTGTGTTAGTGCGTGCGTTAGTGCGTGCGTGCGTCTGTGTCCGTGCGTCTGTGTGCGCGCTCGTGAGTGTGCGCGCGTGCGTGGGTGCGTGTGTTTCATACCCAACACAGATGACCTCCCCCCAAAATAAAATAAAATAAATCCTGTGAACAGCTATTGGAAATTTTAACAACGTTCAAAACTAAATCAGGAAAAAAACAAATAAAACACTGTGTGAAAATGGCCACGCGATAGTTGCCCAAGGGATCTCTGCCACCTGAACTACGTTTCAATCAAGCAGAGGGAAGTCTTTTGAGGAAAAGCCTCGGAAATTCAGGACATTGAAAATCTAGCCGGAAGCGTCCAGTATTCAGTTTCCAGAAAGAAAATTGGCAACAACAAAACAAACAAACAAACAAACAAAAACCCACGTGTGAAGAATGTTTATTACTACCATATCTCGGATGAAATCTTCTGAGCCCCTAAAAAAGTGTATACCCCGCAGAAAAAGCACGTAACACGCAAATGCCATTTTTAGTAAACTTCTCTCTCTCTCTCTCGTTGTTGTTGTTGTTTGGTATGTTGTTGTTGTTGTTGTTGTTGCTGCTGCTGTTGTTCATGTTGTTGTTGAGAGACTGAGACAGCTCCATTGCACCATGGAACTATTTCGAGCAGTTCTATTGCGCACGCACACACACACACACACACACACACACACACACACACACACACACACACACACACACACACGCACATGCACGCACGCACGCACGCACGCACGCACGCACATAGAGGACACCAAATTTCGAATTCAAAATCAACATGCGGACGACCTTTGGTTTATTTTCTAAGCAATGGTGAATCGTGCCCAGATGAGGTGCTGTTCATAATTTTAACTCTTTGTGTGCGTATGCAGTGGTCGTGATCCTGAATTCGTGGTAGTACAATGCAGACACAGACACAGAGAACAAGAAAAGGATTTATGCCAGTAAAAGTTATGATGAAAACGCACACGCATGCGCGCGCAAACACACACACACACACACACACACACACACACACACACACACACACACACACACACACACACACATGCTTCCACGCATTGCTGATGACACTTAAGCATAACTGTTTACAAATTATTTCTAAAATACTCAACGACAACCAATAACGATAATGAATTTTGTAAGGATCTTTTCTAAACATGATAATTGCAAGTGGAAAACAGTATGTGACAATGAAACAAGAAGACAAGAAACACACAACATCGATAGAAACACTCCATATAAAAACAAAACACTTGTGACATCACCAAGCCTCTCTCAAAGAAAAAAAAAGAGTTCAAAATCCAAGCCGACGGCCAAACCGAGATCGAAAACAAATTCGGTTATGCCATTTGAAACTGAACGTTGTGCTTGGTGAGATATAACATTACCCATATAGTTCCCTCTCCGATTCACCGTCACGCCTCGTTTCCGGTAACCCAGTTCTGGGAACCACGCGCAAAAGCAAAGAAATCGGTGACAGTGCTCTCCTTTGTTGTTATTCGATTATTTCTGACAAGTCTCTTCGTTGCTGTCTTAAAGGTCTGCAATCTCAAGAAAACGCCGGGTGGGTGGGTGTTTGGGGTTTAACGTCCTTTTCCACCACATAAGGGTGATATCAAAGACGGGGCAACGATGAAAAAGCCAGCACAAATATTTGGCCCCAGCCGGGATCGAACTCACCACCCGAGCATTACAAGTCCAACGCTCTACCATTCGACCACCCCGGCTTCCCAACAAAAAGCCGGAGACAGTGTGGTTTGTTTTGTTTTGTTTGTTTGTTGTTTCTGTTTCTTGTTTGTTTGTTGTGTTTTTTTTTGTGTTGTTGTTATTGTTTGTTTGTTTTTGTTGTTTGTTTGTTTGTTTTTTGTTTGTTTCTTCTTTTTTTGTTTTTTTTTTTGGGGGGGGGGGGTGTTGTTGTTTTTGGGGTTTTGTTGTTGTGAAATCAGGCTCCGCGCGGTTTTTAGTATGGGGGTTACAGACGCTGAGAACTGTAACAGAGTTTTTGCGTGCGTGAGTGCGTGTGTGTGTGTGTGTGTGTGTGTGTGTGTGTGTGTGTGTGTGTGTGTGTGTGTGTGTGTATTTTAACACACTGTTTGTGGTTGTTTGTCGATACTGCAGACCTTTAAGGTGACACACTATGTGTCACGGTCCGGGTGCAGACTCTACGGTGACACACTTGGAAACAGTACAAGAGAACGTGGTTGGATCCAATGTAGAGTCCAACTCTCATGGAAAAGACCTAACGTCATTGGCTCTGAAAAGCGCTTAGGCCTTTTTTGAGATGATAACATCGATAAATACAAGCAAAACAAAGTACAATATGGTGAACACATAACATCAATAAAAATAAAAAAAAAACATTACATCGTTTGATCCTTCTCTCGTCATTGTTAATGTCTCTTCGCCCACATAAAACATCATTAAAAAAAAAAACATGAGATTGCTTGATCCTTCTCTCGTCATTGTTAACGTCTCTTCGTCCACATTACAGACAACATACAACATGCAAATGAAAAACAGCAATTAAAAAGAAGCAAGATCAGACTAGATCAAACAGCTTTCATAAGATTCTTCTGCAGATAACGATGATGCAACGCCCACCCGGTAGATGTTCAAGACTCAACATTCAATATAATTATTTTATATCTTAAGAGGACGAGTCCCACCACCGTCTGCCCGCTAAGTGATAAGATAAAACGAACAAGCCACTGCACGCCAGTAGGAGGCACTTCAAGCCACTATTACGCAAGGCGTGGGCCTTCCCGTTTGGCGCGAGACTGCTTCGGACTGCTTTATAGTGGCTTTTAGTTTTTTGTTTGTTTGTTTGTTTGTTTTTTTGTTTTGTTTTTTTTTTTTTGGGGGGGGGCACAGGTGTTTTTTCTCTCTCTCTCTCTCTCTACTGTTAGGGCTATAGATATAGATGAATGGTGTGTGTGTGTGTGTGTGTGTGTGTGTGTGTGTGTGTGTGTGTGTGTGTGTGTGTGTGTGTGTGTGTGTGGGCGCGCGCGCACGCGTGCATTTGATGTTATGTAGATGTGAGTATGAAGGCAATGTGTATGAATGCTTTGTTTGATTTGTTACTCATATATATATTTGCGTAAAAGTGAATACGTGTAGTTTGTTTGCTGGCTGGATGCATATATGTCACATATACCTGTACCCCCTGATGGGTTTTTTTTTTTTTTTTTTTGAATAAACTGAAATTGAAATTGAATTGCAAGTGGCTTCAAGTGATCTGAAGGTTTTCAAGCAAAAATGCGATTTGTGCATGGACCATGAAGATTTGCCTTTTAGCTGCTGAAAAAAAACCTGATAAATAAGAAGTTGAAAGCAGTGATCAAATATTTGAAAATGATAATAATGAACACTGATTATTACGATTTTAAATGCTATAATTGAATAATACAATTTTTTTTTAATATATCTTTACGGAGAGGTTTTCATCAGTTAAAAACATTCACACGCGTACATTCATCCGCTACTATTTCCCTACACAAATTCTTTTCAGGAACAATATGAACCGGTTCCCTTCTTTGTTTCAGGTTTGTCGAATTGATCTAATTATCTGCCTCAACGCCCACGCGTTCGCCTTATCTCAGTGTTATATTCCATTTATTTCCTTTTTATTTTATCAGACAAACAAGTAAAAGGTAAATCCATCCTTTCCCTACGTCCCAACTCCATCCAGTAAAACAAATTCAGCCTTCGATCTTCTGAAATAATTGGCGGCTTGTTTGAAAGCTTTGCTTCAAATCCTCTCCCACACCCCTCCCCCTTTTGTCGTTAAATGGATTTCTTGAGGACTGGTAATCCTGCAGGAAAACACGTTGATCCCCTTGTATCCTCCGCACTCCCTCCGCTTCACAGATAGATTTTCTCTTGGCGTGCTGGCTTTGATATTGAACTGGACAGCCTACGGCAAGTGGGGACCGTTGAACTGGTGCTGTTAGTAGGATGTGGCTGGTGGTTGCGGTAAATGGACATTGTCCAGATCCTGGCTGACCTTTTGTGGTAACCAGTGTCGTGTAGCTTAGTGTGTGTGGATGAGGGTTGGTGGGTGGGTGGGTGTTTGGGAGTTTCATGTCCTTTTCAGCCACGTGAGGGTGATATCAAAGACTGGGCAGCGAGAAACAGGCCAGCACAAATATCTGGCCCCAGCCGGGGTTCGAACTCACGACCCGAGCATTAAAAGTCCAGCGTGGATTGAAAGTCCAACGCTCTACCATTCGGCTATCCCGGCTCCCCGCGTGGATGGGGTGGATGGGTGGATGGATGGTTGGGGGTTTAACGTCCTTTTCCACCACATATGGGTGATATCAAAGACGGGGCAACGAGGAAAAAGCCAGCACAAGTATATGGCCCCAGCCGGGATACGAACTCACGACCCGAGCATTAGAAGTCCAGCGTAGATGGGGTTGTAGGGGGATACTTTGTGGTCACGAAGTGGAACCACTTGCCGTTTATGGTGTTCGTGCATCATTAGGGTTAAAGTGTAGCAATAAGTAATTGTAAAAGTGAAATGGCGGTTGCTGTTAATGAAAAAAAAAACTAATGCATTATACCTTGTGGTTATTGTCAAAATATGTAGGAACAGATTCTGTAGCACAGTTACGAAAACGCTAACAGCATTAATTGGCCAAGCAAATAAAAGTCGAAAAGCAGTTGTTAGTTTACTACCAATTTCCGCGTAACAGTTGTTTCTCCTATATTTCACCAGTCCAATAAAGTTTCCTGTTAATTGTGAGTTGGATTTCTGGGGGAACCGTGATAGCCGAATGGTAGAGCGTTGGACTCGGGTTGTGAGTTCGTATCCCGGCTGGGGCCAAATATTTGTGCTGACTTTTTCCTCGTTGCCCCGTCTTTGATATCACCCGCATGTGGTGGAAAAGGACGTTAAACCCCCAAACACCCACCCACCCACCTTCTTCTGATCTTCCTCAACACACCAACAGTCAACTCCGTTCTTCTTTAAAAAAAAAAAAAAAAAAAAAAGTCAAACACAATATTCCCACAGATCATTCCGAAGTCACCTGGCCTGATGTTGTTGCTGCATGATCTGACATGTTCATCTCATCTTTATCATGCTCATCTTATCTCTCCATCCATACGTCTCCCGAGGATCGTTCGTGAGATGAAATCCAGCCATGCAAACTCAGACCAGCTCTTTCTGGATATCTCCAGATTAATTCCGATCATCTTCAGCTTCGACAGATTGACATACGTTATCAAGGAAAGTCTCTATCTTCGGTTGCCGGGCCGGCGAGGGACAATACCGTGATTTATGGCGACCACGAATGCTTGTCAGCTCTTGCCTCGTGTCGCCAGTGTTTCCCGACAGTTATGAGAATGGTTGTCAGCATGGCAGAATTACCAGAAAGCAAGCATTGAAGGGGAATTTCAAGACGACTCTTAGGGAATTAGTGCAGCGACGTATGTTCCTGGCTATGCGTGCTCTATTTGTTTTCTACGCTTCTTCTTTTTGTAATCGGGAGTTCGAGAAATTAGCATGAAGGTGCAGGGTCTCCTGCATGTCCTAGGTTTATACTGCCCCGTAGACCAGCTTGCATCAGCTGTCCAACGTAACATTTTTGTTTGTTTGTTTTTTTCACGTAGTGCAGACACACTTAGCCGCGAAATAGTCTTTGTGGCTTGCGCGGCGTAAAACCTCAAACACTCACTCACTCACTCGCCTATCTAAGCTGGGTGAAGACTATGTTGCTACTATGTGAGACTGACTTCAATCTTAGAGCAGAGCAGATGTAAGAACAGAAGATGACACGGTGAAATTACCAGAAAGCAAGCTTTGGAGGGGAATTTCGAGACGACTCCTTCGGGAATTAGCGCAGCGACGTATGTTCCTGGCCATGCGCGCATGCCTGTCTAAGCTGGGTGAGGACTATGTTGTTACATGTGAAACTGAGTTTTAATCTTAGAGCAGAGCACGCCTAAAAATAGAAGATGACACTGGCGGTGAAATTACCAGAACGCAAGCTTTGGAGGGCAATTTCGAGACGACTCTTCGGGAATTAGCGCAACGACGTATGTTCCTGGCCATGCATGCCAATCTAAGCTGGGTGAAGACTATGTTGCTACATGTGAGACTGACATTAAATCTTAGAGCAGATCAGATGTAAGAAAGGACGATGGCACAGGCGGTGGAATTACCAGAACGCAAGCATCGGAGGGGAAATCAAAGAGCATTCTGAGAATTAGCTGGTGGACTTATATATGTTCCTAAACATGCTGGCAGACAGCGAGACAGCGCTGGTATGAATAAGGCGGGACGAATTACTCCCAGGAGGCGGCGGAGCGATTTGACAGCGGTTTCTTTGTGATCATATCTGCAATGGATTTATTTTCAGAAAGCCAGGGACGATTGTGACATGATGATGAAACGACCCCCCCCCCACCCCCCCCCCAAAAAAGGAGGAAAAAAAGAAAAGAAAGCAAAGCTAGCACAGTTCATGATGTGAAGATGGAATACAAACAATATTCATCAAGACATAGGAGTCACTCTACGAGCAATAATTATTTCATCAATAAAATAAGACTGACGGTTTAACAATGTGAAACAGACTGATTACAAAAAAGTAATGGGTCGGGATTTATAAATTAACCTCACAGTTGAATGTGGGAACATTGAATCAAAAATGTCACGCACAGTGCAAGATTGTCTGTCTCTCAAACCAAACTCACTTTGTCATCACAACCGTAATATTCTGTGTACTATTTCTAGACTGTATCTCTATGACTTATTTAAATAAATGTGACAGAAAACATAAACAACTTTCCATGATCCTGCAGTCTGCCGGTTTAAGACAGGCAAAAGTTCTGATGCTGTGGTAATAAAATGATTTGAATGTAATTTTTAACAACTCACAAATCGACAACGTTCATAAACCCGCAATTTTACATTCACTCCGTTGGTGAAAAACTCCAACGGAAACAAATCTGACGTCACTTCCGGTATCTATATACCACCTGTGAAAGTTCCAACACCATCTCAACCGCTCAAAAACGGTCAAACGCTTATGTG
>JACVVK020000005.1:1585000-1652500 GCA_018292915.2 Batillaria attramentaria | reverse complement strand
AATTCAGAAACAAGACATTTGAGATTCTGCTCAATCACCGTGGTAAAATTAACACAACGCTGATTACCGCCATATAGGGTGAACGCATCCTGTTCAGTTTCTTTGTCAAGTTTCAAAATTCGTCTGGGTAGTTACCGTTACCGAGGTGCACTGAAAGACACGAGAGCGGAGAGTGCGTTCAATTTCACAGCGTTTAGAATATTTACGAATCGTTTAGTCGGTCTGTAGGTCTCACACTTCAAAAACCTCGATCAGTAATGAATCTGGTATGTTACATGAGCTTGGTGTCAAGAATTGAAGACAAAGACTGACAAGAACGCTATCAAGAACGGCTGTCCCCGTTGGTGGGGGTGGTGGTTGTGGTGGTGAGGGGGGGGGGGTAGGTATGCACGGAGTGACCGTATCCTTATTGCGAATGCATATATCGTTTTACACTCAATCGTTGGTTATTTGTGTGTGTGTGTGTGTGTGTGTGTGTGTGTGTGTGTGTGTGTGTGTGTGTGTGTGTGTGTGTGTGTGTGTGTGTGTGTGTGTGTGTGTGTGTGAACTGACACTAGTTTCGACTGTCTGCATATCATCAGATTTTTTTTTTTAAAGGAGAGACACCTTACCCCCCCCCTCCCCCCACCCCCCTCACGTGCGCGTCAAAAAAAGAATTTCGAATGCAGAAGAAAAAAAACAACAACAACTAGAACTGCCCCCACTCATGAACCAATCAGTGATCAATAAAATCGTTTGACCGGAAGCCCGAAACTAGTGCCTCATGCTTCACGGGCACTCTCCCACTCGCCTAATGACGTACCAACGTCTGCTTCCCCCCCCCCAACCCCCCATCTACCTTTCCCCTGACCCCCACACCCCCTCCCCTCGGAAGCCATAAGAAATTCGATTACTATTAGCGGTGGTCGGGAAGAGTTCATCCGTAGCGTTGCTAATTAGTGGATATTAGCGACTGGCTGATTTGCTGATTTGCCGACCTGTGTCTGCAGTGTTTGGGCGGGCGTGGTCAGTTGAGGGTGTAATCTAGTTACCGGGACGTCTGGGTCTGCTGGTGGTTTTATTTGATGAGGGCCTCGTCTCGGTCATGGGTGATGATGAGTTTGCAGAAATGCAGAAATGGTTACTACTGTGCCGATAAAGTGTTGAGGAGACGGCTGGGTCACCCCAACCCGTTTCCCCCTTTCCCTTCCACATCCCCATCCCCCTCTCCATCCACCCTCTCTCTCTCACACACACACACACACACACACACACACTTCAGTGAGGCCTGAGCGGAAAGGAGACATTCATTTTTTTTTTTTTAAACTCATGTCAGGTGCGTGCCTTTGAATGGTCTGTTCATGGTAGTAGTTGTTCCTAGATTGAAGCATTTTTAAGGGTTACTATAAAGCCTAAGGCGATATATCGGCATTTCGAGGCCCTGTGCATTGGTCTCCTTCGGCCACACACACACACATAACCCCTCTTCGACTGACGTCTGAACGAGAAGGTCAATATTCGTAAGTGCTCTTGGTCGCTCGGTTATCGCAATTTTAAAAGCAGCCGCACTTTGGTTTTGGTCATAAAACAAAAGACTTTCACGTAAACACAGGACATGGTATTTTGCCTGTGATGATTTTGAAACATGCCGTGCCCTTTTCAGCCGTTTATTATGTTTACTTCCTCGCCTCCGTCAATCTGATGGTCATGTGACTTGCACCCGAACAGAGTTGCGGCCCTTTGGAAGTGTCGAAAATACACGCGCGACTGATTTGCACATTAGCGGTGTCAATCAATGTGACAATATTACGACCTCCCAGATATGCCATTTTTTCTTTGGTCTGCGAGATACGCGGGAACGTGTCTTCTGGTGTCACCAGACAAAATTAATATGGAGTCACCCAAAACCTCTATACAGACACGCACCCCTTGCCGCGTTTTTCCATCTAGTTCTAAGGTCATGACGAGAGACTTCCAGTAGCTTCTAAATAAACTGTCTAAAATGTGTAGGCTGTGTTGTCGAAAATGGACATCCCACATTTTGACTCTGTGCGTGCGTATCAATACTTCATCAGTCGCTACGATGACTATTGCGTGTTGTGTTGGCGATCTTGCTGTATGGAGGAGGCGGGGGGCCGGCATGCAGACATAAAGAAAGAAAAATGTCTTTTCAGTAACGCCTGACCCAAATATCTGTTTGAGACAAGAAGAAAAAAAATCACAGCATGGAGGATGGTTCATATCCCCCTCCCCCCCCCCCCCCCCCCCCACGTTTTTGACAGTTGTATTACTGGAAAGTTCGCTTGCAAAGGGCAGCCTGTTAAAGACTTGGACTTAGAACAAAACAGACTGTTCCGTTTTCTTGAAGCCATTTGCTAGTTGCACGGTAGGGGTCCATACAGTAATTTCCGCCATTTTGTTTTTTCTTGTTCTCTCTCTCTCTCTCTCTCTCTCTCTCTCTCTCTCTCTCTCTCTCTCTTGTGTAGCCATAATCCTGATTACCCTGACAGAAGACAGGTTTTTGTATCTTTTTATCCTTGTATAATAACGTATCATACTCTACATGTGGCAGTACGGCATGAATCTCTCTCTCTCTCTCTCTCTCTCTCTCTCTCTCTCTCTCTCTTATTTCTGCTTTGGAAATGTTCAGCCCACAAAATTCAAAAATAAATTCCCGAAACTTAAATTGCTGAGCTGCCCCTTCGCACCACGTGATTGTAATGTCTTCATGTCCAGTGTGTGAGAAAATGCGTGTGATTCGCGTGAGCGTGCGTGTTGGGTTTAGCTCGCGGCGCTCTGAGTCAAATGATTGGGATAAAGCGCAAATATTAATGCGCTTATTTTTTATTTATTTATTTATTTTTTTTGTCAAAAGAACCACGATTACTAGTCTCGGCTTTACGAGATTTTGAAATCTGTGTATCGTGTCAACGACGAAAGGCTAACGAAAAAGTTCTCAAAATTCCGAAGCGTAACATGAACACTGCCGGAGAGCGCTCGTTCAGCTTCTTGGTCCCGATTGTCTGGAACTCTTTGCCAATCGAACTCCGCCTTCAGCCCTCACTGCCCCTGTTTAAATCCCATGTTTGTGTGTACCACGAGTCGTTTGATGTACGTCATATGCCGTATGAACTGGTGATTTTAGCCGCTCACGACCATGGTTTCGGGTCAATGGGACCCTCTTTAGGTGAGCATGCGGCGATACCCACGAGGGATACCGCGTCCAACCAGCACTAAAAGCGGGCTGCCCCAGACTATTCTGGTGCATCTTCAGTACTAGCAGACGTTGCTATCCTGAAGCTCTGCAAGAGGTTTCAGCGGAAAATACATATATAATTACAAAGTGTTGTGCGGTGTTTCAACACGCTGAGGAGAAACGGCGCAGGTTTTGGATTTGCCAGTATTAGTATATTACGTCTTAGTTCGGGTAACCCATGAGTCGGATCGGGGAAGTCACATGCTGGGTTAGGGATCCATGCGAACAAACTTTTTGGTGGCTACATCTTTTGCGTGGTTGGTAAGCACAGGAAAACGTCAGGCTAATGTAAGAAAAATGGCAGCGTACCTCAGCTGTACGATGATGTTTACCAGCTGAGCTTGATTGAAGTTAGAATGGGATCCCCTATGGCGCACGGCGAATCTCACCTCGAAGTTTTAGCGTTGGACGTTTTCCACTGAGACACGCACGCACTGTAGCTTGTAGGGGTAAAGTGTACATTTTCATGGAACGTTATTCAGCGTCAATTGTGTCATATCATTATATAAATATTGGTCCAGCCACCACAGAGATATTAGTGTGTAGATTTTTTCCTATGGTTGGATCCATGACCCTCGATTACAGGAGAAAGAATCATGACTAATTACGTCTCTGACCAGACATGGTATCATAGTTACGTACCTTCAGCATCTGGGGTTTGACGTTTCTCCGGACGTGGGTCTGGCCGATGGAGACGAGAACGCTGTTGAGGAAATCAGAATCCTCCAGGCTTTCTACCGCCGCCCCCAGCCCCTCCATCACCGTGACCGCGTGACGCTGCAGCATGTCACGATCCACGTCCATCTCTAGTTGTGACACCTCGTTTAGACGGACGATCTTCGGGAACAGCCGCTTGAGGTCCGGTTCTGTCTCGAACAACCTGCAAAATAGATCAATAAATGTGGTAAGCAGTGAACTAGAGATGCTTTCAGTATCTGCAGTTGAGCCACCAGCTTTTAGCCGACCAGCTTCTTATTTTTTTAGTATGTGAAAGAATCTGAGGCATTTTCAGCCTTCTGCAAAGATTTGGCCTTTTTCGTTTGCTATGATATTATTATTATTATTATTATTATTAATTGCATTAAAATGGGCGCTTTATTTGGCTCGAAGCGTCCCGAGCTAAATCCAACACGCATGTTCACGTGAATCACACGCATTCTCTCAGACACTAGAAATGAACAGATTGGAATTTTAGAATTACATTTATTTTCGAATTTTGTGGGCTCAACATTTCCAAAGCAGAGGGGGGAGGACCGATCGCACTTATGACAAAGTCTTAACCACTAGACCACCGACCGCCCAGAATGCTGGAAAGATCTAGTTTGGCGGACCCCCACCCCCTTACCCCCCACCCCATCCCACCCCCCTCCGCCCTCCCCCCACCCCGCTCCATCCTACCCACCCCCATCCACCAACTAGCCTTTGAAATGGAGGGGAGGGGGGGGGGGTTGCGTGATGGCATAAAGACAAATGGATTCTAAAAAGCATTGCGATGGAAGCCTTCAGTCCTACGGTCCGATTGCTACAGTGCGTGTAAACATTTTAGTACGGTAACCGAAATAAACAACACAATCATTGTGCATGTTCTAGGCTGACAAGGCGTAATTATTCCAATTCATACGACATGCACATCGGGGACAATGTTCTGCGAAGGAAGCATTCTCCGCTAAACAATACATTCCCGCCAGATCAAGCACACATGTCCTCTCTCTCTCTCTCTCTCTCTCTCTCTCTCTTGTCAGTGTAGCCATCATCCTGACTGTCCTGATCGAAGACAGGTGTTTTATCCTTGTAAAATAACATAGCCTGCTCTCTCTCTCTCTCTCTCTCTCTCTCTCATTTCATTTCTTTCATTTTTTTTCTTTCGAGTAATTTTTCTTTATTTTGCCATTGTTTTTCTTTCTTCTTCTTTTTGTGTATTTCCTTTTATCTTGCCATTGTAGTGGGGGTTTTTTGGGTTTTTTTTTTTGTAGCAACGGCTGATTGAAAATTAATCATTGTTTAGTTAAATCACTTCCGTTGGAAAATAAAAAAAAACGTTCATTCGTTCTCTCTCTCTCTCTTTCTCTCTCTCTCTCTCTCTCTCTCTCTCTCTAGCTCTCTCTCTCTCTCTCTCTCTCTCTCTCTCTCTCTCTCTCGTGACCCGATAACCGATAAAGGGACAGTCCACACACACACACACACACACACACACACACACACACACACACACACACACACACACACACAGCCAGCCATCGTGCTCGAAATGTGTCTTGATCACAAGGAATCCAATTTGTACCATGGGGCAAGGCGAGCATGGCTTTCCCCGATAATGTTGTTTGTCTTGTCAAATTCTGCTTGCGTAAACCCCTCGATTCATGATTTGTTTTGACCGCTCCGGCGATCACACGTGTGGCCGATTTATTACCCTGTTCAGCAGCGTAGCAGCGGCCGTGAAAGTATAATAAAGCGCGGGTTTTTTTGGAGGTCAGTGGGGAGTATGCCGAGAAGTAGCTGTTTGCAAAAAAGGCATGGTTTTATACGTGGGTCTTTTCACTGGAGTGTTTCATCATTTTAACTCCTTTATCATTTTCTCCCTCAACCCCCCCCCCTCCCCCCTCCCCCCCCCCGACCCTGGCGCCAAACCTCCGCTCATCTTCGGTTCAATTAGTCGCGGTCGAAGAGGGCAAATGCTCTCGTTTGAAGATTTGTTTGCGTACGCACGCCACTTACGCTGTCCAGAATACTGATTCTGTTATGCCCACGCCGCAGACACCAATGCCGCACATTCAAGTTCTACCAATCGAATACGCCGTGATTACGCACATTCGCGATTATGACGTTCGGCGCAGGAGCCACTCCACAAACGAGTACAATACAGCTTCGTTCTCGCTGATCCGAAACAGATGAAAGTGCAGCTACACAACCTTCTGCACACACACACACACACACACACACACACACACACACACAAACGGACGGGTGCTAAACGGTGCGTGAAATTAGTTTAGATCGTGAACGTGCTGCAACGTTCACGGTTCATTGCGTGTTATATGTCTGCTGCATGCATATTTCCCGTTAAGTTAATCAGGCGAGCCGACGATGGATGTCAAACATTGACAGAAAACATTCGTATTGATAGGAACCCCGTGTTACCAGTTTGTTTTTGTTAAAGGCGCCCTTTCCAGAAACACTCGGCTTCACGGAAGACGAATTTTGTAAGTTTTTTGTTGTTGTTGTTGTTGTTGCTGTTTGTTTGTTTGTTTGTTTGTTTGTTTTGTTTTGTTTTTTTGTTGTTGTTTTTTTGTTTTGGGTTTTTTGTTTGTTTGTTTGTTGTTGTTGGTTTGTTTGGGGTTTTTTTTTTTGGGGGGGGGGGCTGTTGTTGTTGGTGGTGGTGGTGTGGTGGTGGTGGTGGTGGTGGTGGTGGTGTTTGGGTTTGTTGTTGTTGTTGTTGTTTGTTTTGTTGTTGTTGTTTTGGGGGGTGCGCTTGTGTATGCGCTTGTACGATGGAAATAATCTATACTCAATGACTAGTAGAGCTCTAAATGCAAATACATACCCGTCTGATGGTTGTGCAAACGGAAATTCAACGGCCAGAAACTTGTCTATTTTAGCAGACACCTCGATTTTCGCTTCGCACGGAGCCTTCTGTTGAAGAAGTGCCAGCGTGTGTGAGACTGTATCAGTCCGCGCATGTGTCTATGTGGTACGATAATAGACATCATCAAAACACACACACACACACACACACACACACACACACACACACACACACACACACACACACACACGATTTGCCAGCTTAGATAATACGAAAGATGGGACTTTAACCAGTTTGCTTTTCTTTCACGTGTCTGGATGAAAAATGACTGCGATGTTTTTCCAACGAAGAAAACGAGATAGTTTGTGTTTCTCACTTGGAAATGTCTGCGGAGGAAAAAAACGGCCATGAGGTTTTCAAGCGGAAAGAAGTTAAGCGAGCCGGTGTACAATTTTCAAGATGTTTAACTCTTTGACGACGGAGCGCAATTTCTGACACACGATTTCCTATATAGGAAATCGTGTGTCAGAAATTGCGCTCCGTCGTCAAAGAGTTAAAGAAGCTAACGCTACCATTTTTGTGCTTACAGATCGTTCTCAGCTGTTTTCGTGATATCTGTCGTCACACCATTTAAACACCTGGACAGTGACAGCGTCTGTAATGCTGGCACTGAGCCAACAGAAGCTACCAATTTTGTATGCTCACACAACTACAGTCGCAGAATCTGAATGTTCGACCGCTCGCGCAACTGAAGCGTAAACAACACTGTATCGCATTAAGAGCTGTACTAATCATCAAGATCGAGTATTTCGAGCGTACAGGCGCACTCACGAGCGAAACTGTTCCAAAACAGAAGTGTGAAAATGTGAAAAAATATAGGATAGGTATTGGGTGGCGATGCACCGCGGCGACGCGCTTCCCTCTGAGGGAAGTAGCCCGAATTTCCGGAAAGTGATAATAAAAGTAGTATAAAAAAAAATTATAATAATAAGTTGGTTTAGCAAAGATTGAGTTAGCCGGTTAATCTAGAAGAGCTTTGGACTATAGCACACTGAAGTTCTCGCTCGCCGCACAGACGTGAGCGTATTGCCAGCGCACTCAGAGTCAAAAGTGCAACTGTTGTAAAACAAAATAAATGTTGTCTTTTAAGAAGCCTAAGACTGAATCGATAACTTATGCAGCCACCACCATAAAAGACCATGCTTTGGTTGTGTGTGTGTGTGTGTGTGTGTGTGTGTGTGTGTTCGGTGTGTGTGTGTGTGTGTGTGTGTACCACGGTCACGGTGTGTGTGCGTGTGCGTGTGTGTGTGTGTGTGTGTGTGTGTGTGTGTGTGTGTGTGTGTGTCGGGGCAGTGGAGGTCGTGTATGATGCTGCACATTATGTGTATGTGATTAATAGGCTATAAATGTATGTGTGGAGGCATGTTACGTGTGTTCCTGTGTGTTGTGTGTGTGTGTGTGTGTGTGTGTGTGTGTGTGTGTGTGTGTGTGTGTGTGTGTGTGTTGACTGTCAGTAAGGTGCCCTTATCATTATTATTATTAAGTCTTCACTGGCACCACTACAGCTGACACTGAGAACTACTTTGATGGCGGGCGGGACCGCGTCGTACCTTTTGTCGGCAAGGAGCGATTCGATCAACAACAACTCACTTATCTTCTGGTACCCGCTGACACGGCTCTGTCGGTAAGAGGCCTTCATAAACCAGAATTGCATTAGCCGTCGGAAAGAGGCAGAAAGCGCTCTCGGTGTGAAGATAAATGATGAGCTGGAGAGGGCTCCGCTAGTCAGAAGTGATTACCTCCCTGCATTTCTGGCCCGGATGAAAGGGCGAGCACCCCTTTTAGTTGTCCTCCCGTAGTTATGAGTGTAGGGGTCGGTTGATGCATTGTGAGGTTATGATCTGAAGAGCGAGGGAGAGAAGAAAATAAGTGGTTATATTAGAAGGTGTTTCTAGCGCGTAAGCTGGCAAGTGCACGAGTGGTTATATCGTTTGGGCTAAGAGAGCGAGAGAAAAAGAAAAAAAAAATGATGTAAACCATCTGGTTGATAGAAGCCCCACGTATACTCTGTGTGTGTGTGTGTGTGTGTGTGTGTGTGTGTGTGTGTGTGTGTGTGTGTGTGTGTGAGGTTTATATTTCTTCATTTCTTCATTTTTCCGCCACATTTTCTTTGTCTTCCCAAGTTCTTTTTCTTAAGTTTGCTTTGTTAAGACGGCACTCTTACACACCAGTCGGCCACCACTGACCATTCATCGTCACGATCAAACGAACTTGCCTCTAGTTTAAGAAGCGATGATCAAAAGGGCAAAAATCCCATCCAAAAACGTTTCCGACCTCGCAGTCGGGTCAGTCGGAGGGCACTGAGCCTGATTTACGGCCCTTCGGCTTCGGTCTAGACGTAAAGTTCAGCAAAAAGACATCGTCGTAACTTTGAAGTATTTGAGTGGTAAGGAACTTGAACGCGGCTGACGGGGTACCGGCTTCTACAGAAAATGTCCAGTGGGTTACTGACAGCAGCCTTCATGTCCTATACGCGGAGACGACATCAGCACTCCCGCAGCATGAAACACGTCGTTTTAGGAGCGGTAGTGGCGTCGTTACTGTGCGTCAGCACTGACCAACCAAGCCTGAATGGTCAGTCATACTTCTGTTCAAAAAGGTCTTATCTGGTCGTTTAAAACACATTCTGCAATAACCAGCCTCAGCTCTGTTAACATTTGACCATAAGCCGGAGCACGCATGCTCCGTGACCTCACACCCCCGAAGTGATAATGATAATAATGATAAAGCCAGATATACGCCCCGGTTCCTTTGACTCCCGGGCACTTCCAGCCTCAAGCCGCATTGAAACTCGCTGCAGTCAGCTCACTCCTTTGTTTATAGCGTGTATCGAGTGCATAGCAGAGATCTGGGCCCGCATGTTAAAGTCGGGGTTAGGGAGTTTAGCCCTGGGTTAGAGTCTAACCTCGAACTAAACTAGCTCTAGGGTTAATTTTTCTGGTTTTGTTGTTGTTGTTGTTATTGTTTGTTTTGTTTTGTTTTGTTTTGTTTTGTTTTAAATCAGAAAGCGGGTCCATTCCAGCAAGGTGCCTATGCCGTTATAGAAGGATTTTTGTCTTTCTTTCTTCGCTTCCTTTTTTATTTAATTTTGTTTTGGGGTTTCTTTTGTCCTAGTCCTATTTCTCAATGTTTGGCTGAAACAGCGAAACGTCTGTAGTCTTGTGGGCGAAGTTCGCAGAGCCGGCAAACGCGCTCAGCGTGAAGTGCCCCGGGTCTAAGCAACTTGAGACTAGAAGTGCCCCGGGTCAATGCGGCTTGAGGCTGGAAGTGCCCCGGGTCAATGCGGCTTGAGGCTGGAAGTGCCCCGGGTCAATGCGGCTTGAGGCTGGAAGTGCCCCGGGTCAATGCGGATTGAGGCTGGAAGTGCCCCGGGTCAATGCGGATTGAGACTGGAAGTGCCCGGGAGTCAAAGGAACCGGGCCGTACATCTAGTTTGTTACACCTATTTGCGAAGCAGGAGAGTAGGAACTAGCTAAGCAGCAGAATACATAGAGCATTGTTTAATAAGCTTCTCGTTAGGTACGGGCTATTTTCCGTATAGTCTGAGCACCGGTCAAAAAAAAAAGATCATCTCAATGAGGAAACCTTTCAGACCCCCCGCGCGACAAATTACGTGACTGCCCTCCAAATCAAACCTTCACAAATCAGAAGCTGAATCATCGAACTTTCGCCGAGTGCCTTGGAGGGGGGAGAACCGGCTGATATGTGTGAAAACATTCACACCCCAATGCCACATATGGCTGCCCTGCTAATCAACGTTGCACAAACTGATCAGAGGCAGAAACATCGACTGAACCTTCGTCGAGTGCCTTCGGGGAGAGTCGGAAAACTAGTTGATGTGTCTGCACCAGACACGTCACTTCCATTCTTTTTGTTATGATTGCTTTTTATTTTTGAATTGTAAAAATGTGTTTCCACATAGGATGAACAATCGATGTGATTGGGTAAGGATGTGCCCCTGTACACCCTGCCCTTCGGTCCTCCGTGAACTAAAGCTCCTAGAACACTTAGCAATCTGGCCATTAACTATAACATCTGTTACAGTGGCGTTGTGATAATAACAGTTTTTGCCCACACGTATGTATGAGGTTTCTATTGTATGTATGTATGTATGTATGTATGTATGTATGTATGTATGTATGTATGCGGTAGGTATGTATGTATGTATGTATGTATGTATGTATGTATGTATGTATGTATGCGGTAGGTATGTACGTATGTATGTATGTATGTATGTATGTATGTATGTATGTATGTATGCGGTAGGTATGTATGTATGTATGTATGTATGTATGTATGTATGTATGTATGTATGTAGGTATGTATGTATGTATGTATGTATGTATGCGGTAGGTATGTATGTATGTATGTATGTATGTATGTATGTATGTATGTATGTATGCGGTAGGTATGTACGTATGTATGTATGTATGCGGTAGGTATGTACGTATGTATGTATGTATGTATGTATGTATGTATGTATGTATGTATGTATGTATGTATGTATGTATGCGGTAGGTATGTACGTATGTATGTATGTATGTATGTGTGCGGTAGGTATGTACGTATGTATGTATGTATGTATGTATGTATGTATGTATGTATGTATGTATGTATGTATGTATGTATGTATGTATGTATGTATGTATGTATGTATGTATGATGTATGCGGTAGGTATGTACGTATGTATGTATGTATGTATGTATGTATGTATGTATGTATGTATGTATGTATGTATGTATGTATGTATGTATGTATACGTGTATGTACGTATGTGTTTATGTAGGTATGCACACACAATGGTCGACATGCAATCAATGCCTCACAGTGTTTAAGTGCATGCCTTATGTCATACTATGTCTTGATCCTGTGTGTGCCTGCACCTGTATGTATTTGTGTATGTATATATACTGAAAAAGAGTAGTAATAATAATTAAAAAAAACTAGTTGATGTGTGTATGATATTGCCAGGGAGTCGTCGCGGCTGACAGGAGAAAATACCTACGGTGTGGCACTCGACTAGCGTATAGGCCATTATCTGCCATTTTTACAGGGAAGGTGCGCAGACAGATGATAACAGAGTGGCTCCCAGGAAACTGCGTGACGGTTATGGGGGGCAGTTAACCCATTTTTCTATCCCGCAAAGCATTCTGAATGCAAAACGTTAACCAAGCTCTTCAGTGAGTGGTGTAGGCACGGTGGTGGGGAGAGGGGAGGGGGGGGGTGTCATTTTCATTCCGCTGAAGGAATACCTTTAGTGTGTGTGTATGCGCAAGGTGAGTTCTGGAGTGATTCTTCTGTGCAGAGTATATATGACAGAGCTGGCGCGCGCGAGTGTGCGTGCGCGTGTGTGAGAGCCTCTGTGTGTGTGTGTGTGTGTGTGTGTGTATGACAGACGAAGAGCTAGAGTTCTGGTTCCTGAGCCGAAACCAGCTCTTATTAACAAGGGGAATCCATTAACAACCAATGTATTAGTGGGAAAAAATACGAAGCGTATACCACAATTGGACAAATGTTTTAACAACATAACACAACACACGTAAAAATGGAGGTTACCAATCAAGCCTTTAAAGACTTTTTATCAGAAAAAAAGGTTGTTTTTATCACTCTTGGACTACTTTGATTATTTAATTATCGACGGAAGGAGAGAGGGTGTTGGGGGGAGGGAAGGGGGGGGGGGAGTGTCATGTACATAATCGTGCTTTCGTTCTATCGCAGGCATATTTCTTGAAGACTTTATGTCCGAGTCAAGTAAGCCTACAAAATTAATAACGTAAGGACTAAGGTACACATTTTCTCGTCGATCAGCGCATAGCGTACTCCGCGACACAGAAGCTAAATCTTTTCAGTCAATATACGTACCATCGACCACGTGAGAGCACCCGATCTTAAGATATTTCGGTCCCCAGGACTTCATCACGACTAATGAAGGCTTTAAATATAAATATCGCATTAAATGAGATGCCTCGCGTAGTAATTTGCTAGAAAGGTGATCTCGCTGAGGAGTTCCACATTACATCAATATCGGAGGGGAAGCTCCCATACGGGAGTTAACGATGATGTGGTATCCTGGGATGAAAGGGGGAAAAAATACAAGTGTGGACTCAGATGTGACGGCGTTACCTTTTAGCGCGAAGACGAAAGAAGGTTCTTTTCGGTGTAATGGGATAGGATGGGCATTCCTTTGAGGTTTTTGACATGCCTCCTCTCTCTCTCTCTCTCTCTCTCTCTCACACACACACACACACACACACACACACACAGCAGCTGATTAAAAATTGGCAAGTGCTTGTTAAGTCACAACCGTTGGAAAATTAAGTTGGTTTGTTCGTTGGTAATCTCTCTCTCTCTCTCTCTCTCTCTCTGTCACACACACACACACACACACGCGCGCGCGCGCGCGCGCGCACTCTCTCTCTCTCTCTCTCTCTCACACACACACACACACACACACACACACACACAGAGCAGCTGATTGAAAACTGGCAAGTGTTTGTTAAGTCACAACCGTTGGAAAATGAAGTTGGTTTGTTCGTTGGTAATCTCTCTCTCTCTCCCCTCTTTGTGGCTTGCGCGGCTTTAAGCCCTAAAAACTCACTCACTCACTCTCTCTCCCCATCCCCCCCCCCCCCCCCCCCAGGTATGACCCATCGATTTATCATTTCACGAACCAAAAATATCATGCACTCTCTAACGTTCTGACACCATGTTTAAACAACTTTTTTTTTTAACAGGCTCCACACCCAAAATGCCATTCCCTCAGCCTAAATTTACAGCTGAATTAATGCAGGATCTTAAACTTGACGGAATTCCTTTTTAATGAACTAAAAACACTCAAACGGTCATAACAGCGTATCAAAAGCTTTCCTGGTTTGGCTCACACGGGCAAAACCTGACACATTTATTTGGATCAAAGGATTGGAATTTGGAGCGAAGCAAATCGCATGTGATCCTGCAAGGGTTCTGATATAAACACACTCAGACTGAGACCCGGAATTGTTAAAGAAGCTTTCTTCGTTTTTGCATCAGAAAAATCTAACAAACGGGCAGTGTGGAGCAATATGGTGCTAGGTAAAAGCAAGTATTTTTGGCCAGAAAATCATTGGGGGCATTGCTGTTCCTTTACATTTATTTAAATAGTTTTTGTACAGCGCTGGTCTAGGCTAACCACACACACACACACACACACACACACACACACACACACGAACTATATATTAGTCTGATGGCGGTGTGAGGACGGGAGGTGTGGGTGGTATGTGTTTGGGAGTTTAACATCCTCTTTCACCACGTATGGGTGATATCAAAGACGGGGCAACGAAACTAAGGCTAAACAAATACCTGGCCCCGGCCGGGAATCGAACTCACGACCCGAGCATTGAAAGTCCAACGCTCTACCATTCGGCTGTCTCGGCTCCCCGAGGACGGGAGAGAGCCTGGCCAAAGAAAAGTTGGCGTGAAAAAAGAAAGGATGGGCTCCAAAGAACGGGCACTTTCAGAAAAGAAAACGAAATGAAAAGAAAAGAAAAAAGGGCCAAGGAGGCAAAACGACTCCCTGGCAAGCACTGTTCCACCCCACAAGTTTTCAACGCACCCTCACTTCGATTAAACTTTCCAACCATTCAAAATAAGGAAGCGACCTGCCTAGATCTCTGTGTGTGCTTGATGGTAGGAAGACGGCGTCCATTAAGATTGGATGGTGCTGCCCCCTAGCGGTGTCCTGCAGGTTGAAAGCGCTTTTAGTATCGTTGGCGGAGCGCCACCTGCCGGTTTCATGCAGCTTCAGTTATTGCCCTAATTCCGCTTCCACGATGAGGTCACTAATGACGTATAGAGAAAGGCAAACGACGCGTATATAGATTTAACATTTTCTGCTTGGGATTTTTTCTTTCTTTTCTCTCTCTCTCTCTCTCTCTCTCTCTCTCTCTCTCTTTTTTTTTTTTTTTTTCTTCTTCTTTCGGGAGGTAGGGGGAGGGGGAGTGAGAGAGAGGTGGTGGTGGTGGTGGTGTTTGTGAGTTTAACGTCCTTTTCCACCACATACGGGTGATATCAAAGACGGGACAACGACGAAAAAGCCAGCACAAATATTTGGCCTCAGTCGGGATAGGAACTCACGACCCGAGCATTAGAAGTCCCCAAGAGCGAGCGAGCGAGAGAGAGAGAGAGAGAACTTAAACTGTTAATGGGGATGCAGAGAGACAGACAGACAGACAGACAGACAAACAGTGAGAGAACCGGGATCCTGTCAATCCGGTGCATTTTATTGAAATCGGTTTATTGCTGGGTTTACGTTCGCTCGGGACGTTTAATGAGGCACAAGTTAATTTTTCCAAGCTCGCGTGCTTCACGATGAAGAAAACAAATGATGCCATTAGGACACTTGTAAAGTGATAACCTTCTGCAAGCCGTCGTTGTTAAAGATCTGGGCAAAACTATTTAAGTTCTCTGTCTCTCTCTCTCCCTCCCTGGCTTTGGAAATGTTCAGCCCACCAAATTTGAGAAGGGGTGGGTGGGTGTTTGGGAGTTTAACGTCCTTTTCCACCACATAGGGTGATATCAAAGACGGGGCAACGATGAAAAAGCCAGCACAAATATTTGGCCTCAACCGGGATCGAACTCACGACCCGAGCATTAGAAGTCCAACGCTCTACCATTCGACCACCCCGGCTCCCCCCAAATTTGAGAAATAAATGCAATTCTAAATTCCGAAATTTAAATAGCTGAGCTGACCCTTCGCACCGCGTGACTGTAATGTGTTTACGTCCAGTGTGTGAGAGAATGCGTGTGATTCACGTGAGCGTGCGTGTTGGGTTTCAGTTCGCGGCACTTTGAGCCCATTCATGAAATTGGGTAAAGCGCCTATACAATTATTATTATTATTATTATTAAAACTGTAGTGTACTGATGTGCATGATGTCATTCAGACACGGTGCACAATATTAAAGATACTAATGTTTCCATTACTAGGCTTTTTGTAGGGATAATTCTAGAACCGAAGCGCTTAAAGGTCTGCAATTTCAACGAAAAGTCGCAAACAGTGTAAAAAAAAAAAACTATCCGGGGTGGGAGTTTTGTTTTGTTTTGTTTTGTTTTGGTTTGGTTTTTTTGTTTGTTTGTTTGTTTGTTGTTGTTGTTTTGTTTGTTTGTTTTGTTTTTGTTTTTGTTTGTTTTTTTTGGGGGGGGGTTTTGGGGGGGGGGGTTAACGTCCTTTTCCACCACATACGGGTGATATCAAAGACGGGGCAACGATGAAAAAGCCAGCACACATATTTGGCCCCAGCCGGGATACGAACTCACGACCCGAGCATTAGAAGTCCAACGCTCTACCAGTTCGGCCACCCCGGCTCCCCCCAAAAACGCTATCCGACTGTGCAAAATACACGGTCAACTCTGTCATGTCACAGTTACAGAGTTTTCAGCGTCTCCAAAACCCCTATAAAAGCCACGGGCAGCCTGATTTCACAGTTTCACAGTTCAGTTTGCGTTTTGACACTGAGCGAGAAAGATCGCAGTGACTAGTCTTCTCGAGCAGCACACAACACCCGCTAGACGCTGCAGCGATGAATTTCGCTCGCTGGTCAAAATCACAATAAGGTCACCGCAAACTCACGCTCTGGTTTTATAAGGGTCTCCGAAGCGCCGACAACTCTGCAACTGTGACAGAGTTGCCTGTATTATGCGCAGTCGCAGTTTTTGAAAAAAAACATATTAATTGCGGCTTTTTGTTGAGATTGCAGACCTTCAGTTGTGACTGCGCCTGTGCTTTCATAACAGTCTATCCAGATTAGTAGATTTCCGAATACCATACACTGATGTTTGATGGCCGTGAACACGAGGAAAACTCAGCCGTCCATAAACGACGTCCGCCATGTTTCACCTACCGGTGTCATAGAGTAGTTAGACCTCCATAGTACTTGGACCCCCTGGTCCTTTAACTTTAATATTATTGTACCTCCTCCATAGTTATTGTACCCCTCCTGCACTTAGATATTTTTCTTCCATTAAAGATCTCAGCTCCCAACAAAAATCTTTCCGAAGTTTGAAAAAAAATTATATAGTCGACCGTACCGTGGGGCAGCCAGCTTTAACAATGAGAGTAAGACTCGACTACAGAACCTGGTCCCAGAATGGGAAATTGCACCTGCTAACCTCTACCAGTTTCTACAAACTTGAATAAACTTGTGATGCTATTGTAAACTCCCTTCTCTCTCCTGTCCAAACTGCGATTCTTGGTGAAAACTTTGAGATTAGGACTTCCTGCTCAGAGTTGGTTGGTTGGTTGTTCACGTGTACAATGTCCGTTTCGAAGATATAAGGGGGATATCAAAGACAGGGCAACGAGGAAAGAGCCTGATTTTGCTGTTGTTGTTGTTGTTGTTAATTTTGTTGTGTTTGTTGAGTTTTTTTGGTTTTGGGTTGTTGTAGTTGTTGGTTTGTTGTTGTTGTTGTTGTTTCGTTTTTGTTTGATTGTTGTTTGATTGTTTTTGTTTTTTTGTTTTTGTTTTTTGTATTTTTGTTTGTTTGTTTGTTGTTGTTGTGCGTTGTTGTTGTTGCTGTTGTTGTTGCTTCTTCTTCTTTTTTTTTTTTTTTTTTTTTTGGGGGGGGGGGGGCTGTGTTTGTTTTGTTTTTGTTTTGTTTTTTTGGTTTTGTTTTTGTTGTTATAGTTAATTTTGTTTTGTTTGTGGAGTTCTTGGGGTTTTTGTTGTTGTTGGTGGTGGTGGTTTTGTTTTGTCTGTTTGTTGTTATTGTTGTTGTTGTTGTTTGGGGGGGAGGGTTGGTTTTGTTTGTTTTTTGTCTCGTAACAGGGATTTGAACACACAACCGAAGTCCAACGCTTTACCAGCTTGGCCATCGATACCTGCTTCCCGAATAGTATCTAGAGGACTACACACCACTGACTTTACCTTCATTTACTATTCATTCACTACACTTCATTTACAGTACCCATGCCACTGCCCGCAGCACCAAAAGAGCAGAACCACAAGGGAAGGGGTGACAACAGATCGGGGCGGGGAATAGAACGAGCTATTTCACAACGTGAAGATGAACTTCTGGCGCATAATACACGACTCAACCCAGTCATCCATAATCAGCCTGGGGCTTCTTATGCGATTACAGACATCCCCTCCCCCCTCCCTTCTCCCGCCTCCTGCCCCCTACCCTTCTGGCGGTGCTTAATGACTTTGGTTCGCTCTGATCGACTTCTCACAGCAGGCTGTTTTGACTGAGGCTGTCCGGTTGTGACATGGTCGAGGGTGAGAGTACTGATGGCCCAGAAACATTCTGCTCCATGCAGAGTCTGTTACTAGCAGCTGAGATGGTCACTGTCGTCAGTGTAGTTTGGGCGATATTTAACTCTCGCTTGAGATGAGATGAGACGAGACTGCCGAGCACCGGTGCTTCGCTTGCTTCCGGTCGTAAGGAATTGTAAGGTGGTAGGCGCGACAATTGCCAGCGTCGTTGGCAATGTATATTTAGAATCTGGTGTCTCGTTGTGCACGGAGGATGACAGGTTATTTAGTTACTTGCCAGCGTCTGTTGGCGGTGCAACACGCGAAACTTGTTGGGGATTTCTGTTGCAAGTACCAGTTATATGGCCGCCATCTTGACCACATTTTGCGGATTTTATTTTATTTTAGTACAGTTTACTTGAGGTGGGTTGTGTGTGTGTGTGTGTGTGTGTGTGTGTGTGTGTGTGTGTGTGTGTGTGTGTGTGTGTGTTGTTGTTGTTTTGGGTTTGTTTTGTTTTCTTTGTGTTGATTTATTTTTGGTTTTGGCTTGGTGTTATTGTTGTTTGTTTTTGGCTTTTTGTTTGATGTTTGATTGTTATTTTTTGTTGTTGTTTGGGGGGTTTTGTTGTTGCTTTGTTTTGTATTCTTATCTTCTTCTTCTTTCGATTTGTTTGTTTGTTTTTGTTTTGTTTTTGTGTGTTGTTGTTGTTGTGTTGGGCCTATTATTTGGAGGGAGAGGGCGGATTTTAAACTTCACATACACTGTCGATCTCTAACAACATTTTACCCATCACACGGTATTGCCAAAAACTGTCCGACAGCGACCATTTCAGCTTCACTGCACGAGGACTGGACTGGAGTAACGGCAACACCCTCCAAAGATCCCTACAATGGTCCAGAAACGGTCTCCCAAGACATCTTTATTTACAGTAGATGTGGGTCGAGGATCTATACGGACAGTTTCGTGTGTCTGGATGTACTTGTAGGACGGCTTCAACTACAATTTGCCCAGTAGGAGAAAGCAACAAACGGGGATTCCAGCCGCGTGCCAATGAAAATATACGACTGAGAGTGGTTCCCTGGGTGTGACTGGATGCCAGCGGCCAGTTTTGATTATACCCTGGATAGTGTACAGAAGTGTCCAGCACGAGATAGAACTAACTGGCGCTATCTGCTTATGTTTTAATATTTACAAAACTTCCCCAAAGCGGAAGGTTTCGCTTGTCAAAACACCGTCTCACTTCAAGCTGCTTGGTAAATAAATTGCACCGGGTGATACCTTTTGCCTGTATCTGTCTTGTAAAATCAACTCCCAAACACTGATATTGAAAGGTCGAGATATAGACTCGACATTGATTTAACTGAGTACAGATGGCCATTTTCCAAAACTACGATTTCAAAGAAACCCGTTGAGTTCCAGGAGGGAGTACTGTAAACTAAATTGAAGGTATTTCTGCAACCCTGTGACGCCCGTTAAAAAGAAAGAAACAGACATCTGACATAGAAACTGAGCAGAACTGAAAGAACTTTAAACCTGATTCATGAAAAAAATGCATTTAAAAGCTTATTTGCCTTGGGGCATCATAAATGATAAAGAACGAACAGAGCAAACGGGAAAAGGCCAGAGAGAGAGATTTCGCAGGCATACAAAACCAGTTTCCAACTTGCCGTTGCTACACTATTATAAAAAGATAGAAAATTTTTAAAAAGGAAAAAAAAAATAAGACTAGGAACTCATGCAAGATGTGGATCATACGAAAACAGAAAAGTACTATCGGGAACAACAACAAAAGACATTAAAAAAAAAGGCAACACACACACACACACACACACACACACACACACACACACACAGACGGTGGGTGGGTGTAATCTATAATGGGACCTTAATGTCCTTTTCCACCGTGCATGGACAGGGCCGGATCCAGGAGGGGGGATGCTTTGGTACTGCAGCACCCCTCCCCCTTCCCCACTCAGCAGTAGCATCAAACTGTAAATAATTGTTTAAAATTGAGTTGTAACGCTTGTGTTTTAGTGCCGCATATAACAACAGTTAGAAACTCAAAAACGTCGGTTGTTGTGTTTGGCATTTTACAAGACCCGGGCAATAGGCAACAAAAAAAACATTCAGCACCCCCCCCCCCCCCCCCCCCTTCCCTGAAAACTGATTGATCCGGTCCTTATGGGTGATATCAAAGACGGGGCAACTAGAAAAAGGCCAGCACAAATACTTAGCCCCAGCGAGGATGGGAGAGAGAGGCAGACAGACACATACACACAGACAGACAGACAGACAGAAAGAGGGAGAGACAGAGATAGAAACAGACTGAGACAAAGGCACAGAGAGAGAGAGAGAGAGAGAGAGAGAATGGCCTCTTCAAAAGCTCCTTCCAAGCGTCAGGGGGCTTAACAATAAAACGAATGATGAAGCATGTGATAAAGATAGAGGTCTGCAGCCATGCTCTTTCCCAACCCTTTCGGGAACCTGTCAAACATGATGCATGTGTACGAGGGATATTACTCACATCATGAATAATTAATCTGTAACACGGGGGGGGGGGGGGGGGAACGATCACGTGACCGATCTGGAGACGCAAAACCGAAAATCATGTTCATGCACACATGCTTTTTACTTCTACACAGAAATGCGCTCAAGGAGTGTTCTTTGAAGCGTGTAGGAAACAAAAATGAAAAACTATGCAGTCTCCAAAGGAAAAGAGAAAACTGGCATAAAAAAGCAAGTGGCGAAATTCGTCTGTAGATGTCGGGGGTTTTTTGTTTTGTTTTGGGGTCCCCCCCCCCCCCTCCCCGCCCCCTTCCCCGCAGAGTGTCAGCAATAAACGTCAAACAGAATGGATGACGCATATTTCACGTCACAGGAATGGATGGCGCATATTTCACGTCTCAGGAAATCGGCCCCTAACCTCAATGCTCCCTTGAAGTTATCTGTCAAAATCGCTGAAAGCAGGAGCAGAAATGCAGACCAGGAAAATGGACAATTTTATTCGTTTCTGGATATTCTGACGTGGTTATTTTTTTTTTTCAGTCATAGTGCTATCACATTGTCATTTACCAAAACCCATCAGTCGTTTCTAATGCAGGGTGGGTGTTTTGGGGGTTTAACGTCTTTTTCCACCACATACGGGTGGTATCAAAGACGGGGCAACGATGCATTTCTAACACAGTCAGAAACATATCGTCAGTGAGAAATCTGCGAAACAGGTCATTTTTTTTTTCTTCTGTTGTTTTTGTTGTTGTTTGTTTCGTTTTGGTCTGTTTTGTTGTTATTGTGCAGTTATTTTGTTTTTTTTTTTTTTGGTTGTTGTTGTTTCTTGTTCGTTGTTGTTTAGTTGATTTTTTTTATTTTTTTTTTGGGGGGGGGGAGGGGGGATGTTTTTCTGTGTTGTTTGGGGGTTGGTTTGTTTGGGGTTTGGGGTTGTTGTTTTTGTTGTTGTTGGCTTTTGTTTGTTTGTTTGTTTGTTTGTTTGTTGTTGTTTTTGGGGGTTGGGGGGTGTTGGTTTTTGTTAGGGAAGGGGGTGAGTTTTTTCTTTTTGTGGGTTGTTTTGTTTTGTTTTGTTTTGTTGTTGTTTTGTTGTTGTTTTGTTGTTGTTTTTTGTTTGTTTGTTTGTTTGTGTTGCGGGGGGCTTTTTTGGCTTTTTTGTCACTTTCTTTCATCAGTCCAACAATTCAGTCTAATGAAGCACTGGGGAAGCAAGGTGCTAGGGAGAGGTTTTCCCCCCCGTAAGAGCGCTATGGGGATACGAGGGGAAGTAGGGGAAAAAAACACTTCCGAACATTTCTCAAAAGGTCCCAGTCGCAATGTAAAGAAAATGACGTGTAATCCGTTTCTAAAATGATTGATGGTGAAATTCGCGCGAGTTCAACAGTTTCACGCAAAAACCTGAAAAACCCAAATCGACTATCGACCAAACACACAAAAACTAAACACAAAAAATATACGGAGCAAACCTCAACAAATGAACCCAAAGTATTCCAAGAGCACTAATTTTGCCCCCCACTCGAACCAAACACGCAATTTGCGAATGCAAATTTTGCGCTCAGGCACCGTAACAAGTCACAGTGAAGTTGACGGGTCCAAATTCGCCGCTTAAATTTGCCAGCGACTGTGAAAATGGACAATTTTCTACAAGAGGGGAGGTTCTCTCTCTCGCTCCAATAGAGGATGAGGTTCGCTGAAGAGTAATGGTGCCCAAAGAGGAAAGTGTATTTCCGAAAGCAGCATGTTTTCTAAGTCCATATTGATTGACTACCCGGGTTTAGTATTTGGATTCCGGCAGGGTCTTATTTGGCGCCCCAGACGTATCTTTACAAAACGATGGGACCTATCTTTAACCCATTTTTATCCAGTGTCCCATCCCATTGGGACGCTCGGAAACGGAGGATCTGCATGTACACACAATACGTTTTTTGAAAACTATTTCTTTCATTGGTTGAAGGAAAAACTTAAAGCGGTTCCTTGTTCAGTGAAAGAAAATTAATGTGTTGTGTGGTATTTCGTTTTGACTGGCTTGGTAGGTTATCAGGTTTGCTACACATGGTGAGCCGGATACACTTCAACCCCCGCCCCCCAGCAGCCTCCCCCCTAGCCCCCCTACCCTCCCCCTACACACCCACACACATGAAAATCATATGTGGTAATTGACGGACCATAACATCAATGCGTAAGACGACTTTAGAAGCAACAAAATACACTGTATAATTTTTTTATATAGTAGTCCTAGAAACGCCTGGTTTTAAAACATGCCGTAAAGTTCTACTGCTTATAAAGAACTCGTTCTCCTTTTTGACGGAAAAAGTAAACAAGTTGTTGGTATGAGCATCAAATTTAAGACTTTCACCTTCAGAGATGACAAAGAGAGAAACACCAAGATAAGCTCTGAGCTGAGATACGTGAACCATAAAATGACGTCAACTATACACGTTTTCTGCTGTCCAGAGCCCGTATGTAAAGTCCAGGTTAGTTTAACCCACGGCTACGGGCCTAACCCAGACTTGGACAAAAGAAACCCAAAAGCGAAATCAGATGAAAAAAAAATGAAGCAAAAAAGGAAGAAAAATTTCTTTCTATAACGGCTTAGGCACCTTGCTGGAATGGGCCCGCTTCAGTCTTGATTTAACTTGAAACAACAACAACAACAAAAAAAAAAAAACAGAAAATTTAACCCTAAAGCTAGTTTAGTTCGAGGTTAGACCCTAACCCAGGGCTAAAAGCCCTAACCTCGACTATTACATACGGGCCCTGCTTTGCAAAGGCTCAGACTGTTTTGTTTGCTTCGTTCTTTCTTTTCCCGGAGTCAGTCATCGTCAGTTCATTCAAAAGTAATTGTAAAACTTTCTTTTCTTCAACTGCAGAAAAGAGAAGAGGAAAATCTCCCGTAAAGCACATTTCAACAAAGAGACGTGCCGCCCAAGCAATTATGGGTGCCCTGGGAGTTTGAAAACTCTGCTGACTTGTCAAAACCCACAGACCACCCAAAGAAAAAAAAAATGCAAACTGCGTTATACCTTGGGGGGATAAGCTTGAGGCGCCACGTCGGGATTACTGCTGAACCCTGTCAAAATTCGCGACAAGTGTGTTTTCTAAATGCCTCATTTCTGAGCCGGCAAAGTGCCCTCTTTTTTGCCCCCATCGGAGCAACCAATTTTTTTTTCTCTCTCTCTCTCAGAGCTGAGAACTCGATTGGATTGCTGCAATTGCCTTCGCCCAAAACCGCCTCCCGTTTGAGAGGGTTCCTCCTTTAGCTGTGTTCAAGACTTGGTTCGATGGGCAAGCGGTGTTCACTGTTAGGAATGTGAGGGGAAGAAGGTGGGAGATTGAAGGAATGGGTGTGGAGATGGGGGCGGTGGGGTGCTAGGGTTATCTTGAGTATAATACATTCCCGGTGAGTACCACACTTCTAGGAACTGTCTCTATGCCTCGTGTAATGAGGTGCAATTGATTTTGTTGGAGGATTGCTTGTGGGATCTTTGATTTTCTTTGGTAATCTCTCTGACAGTTTAGTATTTGAAGCGCACAGTTTTGGGTCTGAAGTATTTGAACCGCACAGTTTGGGCTGAGATGCTCTCTCTCTCTCTCTCTCTCTCTCTCTCATGCCCCGCATATCTCTTTCCTTTTCTTCATGTGACCGGCTCGGGTGTCATGAAATAAATCCCATTACCGACGAAGTGGCGTTTAATTGCACGTGTCCAGTTGCATCGGCAAACTATCATAAAACAAGCCTAAACAGATCGCATTAAGTGCTCTGATTACTGGAGGGAGGCACAGAATACTGCACATTCAAACTCCAGAGAAGTGCCGCAAGGTGGAAATGGCGGGTTTTTTGTGGATTTTTTTTTTAATCGCAACCCTACTGGAACAGTTTCTGCATTGTAAAGATGTTAGTTGGAAACTCTCTATGGTGTAAAGATGGGATATTTTGCAAAGATGTTAGTGGAGAACTCGCTATGGTGTAAAGATGGGATATTTTGTAAAGAGAAAGAGTGTCAGGTAAACATGGGTTTTACAAAATTAATGTCCGGCGGACAGCAAGCGGAGAAATGTCCGACTGACAGTCTTTTCTCCTGCGTTTTCACGCTCAGTGAGCAAAGATGTCTGAACAACCTCTTCGGTTGAACGGAACATCAGAAGAACATGCAAAATACTGAGAGACTTTGGGCTCTGTACGGGAGAGAACTGTGTAAGAAAACGTGATCTTAGTCAAATACAGATTCCAGCATAGAAAGAAGAAAGGGATTTTTTATGCTGTTGTTTGTTTTTGGTTGTTTTGTAGTTGTTATTGTTGTTGATGGTCGTGGTCGTGGTTTGTTTGTTGTTGGTTTTTTTGTTGTTGTTTTCGGTTTTTTGGTTGTTGTTTGTTGGTTGGTTTTTTGTTGTTTGTTTGTTTGTTTGTTGAGCTCAACTATTCTAAAACTCAAATGGATCTCCTTTGCATAAATCTCTCTTTTGATTCTTTTGAATTAAGTTATTCACATTGTTGTTTTTATTGGCAACCTCTATTGTAGCGCCAACTAGAAGCATTTTCTGTTCAATGGGCGTCTTTTGTTTCCTGTAGTAAGGGGGCAATACACTCAACGGTCAATACGCCTTTAATAATTTTCCCGCGGTTTTCTCTGTCTCTACGGAGTTGCTCAGGTCCTTCAAATCACTTTCACATACAAACACCTTTCAATCATTGTTTGACAGGAAACCGACAAGGACGAATCGTTTTGGGCATCCGTCAAAAGTCAACATTTAATTAAAAGTACAGTGAACCCTGTTTATATGGCGTTCATCTGAAGAACCGCGGATCTTGCCTTCACAGAACACACACGGTCTTATTAAAGGGTCCCAGAGGACTTAAATGCAGAATGTCTTTCCAATCCGGTTGCATTCAGACATATAACTGGTATTTTACGGATTTCGCTCAAGCAGTAGCGTTTACCTCTATGCACCAACGAGTTTGATTTCATTCTCGTTTCATTTCGTGGGAGCCTTCGGACGGAAAGAGAAGAATTACAATGAGAGGGTGGGTGAGAGGGTGGGTGGGTGGGTGGGTGTTTGGGAGTTTAACGTCCTTTTCCAATACGGAAGGGTGATCTCAAAGACGGGACAACGAGGAAAAGGCCAGCACAAATATCTGGCCCCGGCCGGGATTCGAACTCATGACCCGAGCATTGAGAGTCCAAAGCTCTACCATTCGGCTATCTCTGCTCCCCATTGCAGTGAGAACAGTACTGTGAAAACCAGTTTTATTTCGTTTGATGGTAGATCGCTAAACACAAAATCAGGTCGTTTGACTCGGGAAATGTTCAACCCATACAAATTCAAAATAAATGCAATTCTAATCTCCTAAACCTAAATATCTGAGGCGACCGTCCCGTCTCCGGTGTGTGAGAGAGTGCGTGTGGTTCACGTGAGCGTGCGTGTTGTGTTCAGTACGCGGTACTTCGAGCCAAGAACTTGCGTGCACACTATTATTACTTACAACCACAAAGATTGAACGATGCCTCCATAGTTCGCTTTAGTCTTTCGGCGCCAGCTTGATGAACATCTTATTCAGTTATTCGGTCATCCTGTTCAATATCCAATCTATCTGTTCGGCGATGAGCTGCGAGCGAAAGAATTCATGACACTGATGGAAGACCTTCGAAAGGAAGAGCGCACAGCTACTGGATCTGAGGGGGAATTTTTAGATGCTAATAAGACCAAAGGTCATTCACCAGTTTTGTTTATGATCAGGATTTTCCCTGCGTTTCCTTCATCTGGGATGCGGCAAAAACCTAGGGCACGATATCTGACTAAGAAGGGGGGGGGGGTGCGAGTAAGGAGGGGTGGGGTTGGAGGAGGGGGTTACACTCATTAACAATTCTGCCAAAAACGAGTTCCAAGTGGACAAATGACCCATTTCGGCCTGTTTGCTTTTTAATTTTTTTGTTGTTTTTTTGTGATTTTTTTTGTTGTTTTGTTTTGTTGGGTTTTTTTTTAGGGAGAGGGTCTAATCTGGTTTTCTTTTTTGTGTGTGTTTTTTTTTTTAGTTTTCTGTTATTTAGTTGTTGTTGTTTTTATTTAAAGTTTTTTTGTTGTTTGTATTTTGTTTTTTGTCGTTGTTTTTTTTGGTTTTGTTTTTTGTTTGTTGTTGTTGTAGTTGTTGTTTTTGGAGGGTAGTGTTGTTGTTTGGTTTGGTTTAGGTGGTGTGTGTTTTGGTTTTGGTTTTGGTTTGTTTGTTGTTGGTGGTGGTGGTGGTGGTGGTGGTGGTTTTTTTGGGTTTTTTTTTTTGTTTTTTTGGTTTTTTTTTGCTTGTTTTTGTTTGTTTGTTTGTTTTTTGTTTTTTTTTGTTTTTTTTTTTGGGGGGGGGTTGGTTGTTTTTTTTTCGGGGGGGGGGGGGGGGGCGTCGTTTTGTTTTTGGGTTTCTTGTTCTTCTTTTCTTTTCTTTTCTTTTGTTTTGTTTTTTACTTGTTTGTTGTTGGGGTTTTTGGGGGGTTTGCTCGTTTGTTTGTACGCCGTTGTAGTAATTATAATTGTTTATCCATTCATACACGTCTTTCATTCAGCAGACACAGTTACACACCACATGAAACATACCATGACACTTTGGTAAAGAGCTATAGCACTTCTTAGCTGGCTGCAGACGGGTACTCGCTCACTGATCTTTTCACCTTATTGCAAAGAAATGGAGGGAAACCCAGACAGTTTTATATCTGGCCGGCAGAGGGAGCTGTGATAAACTGGTCATCTCGTTTTCAACCAGCAAATATCCAAACCAGCTTGTAATTCAACGAAATGCGTAGTCGAAAGGGCGGCTGGGAATAAAATGGCAGCTCTTTCGAACACTACTGCCGTACAGCGACGTAAGGGAAGGAGTGATTGGCTAGTTTCACTAGTGGAAAGGTCCATAAACCGGGGACACATCCGGGGAACAGGAGCGTAGGCCTTTCTTTTTTTTTTCTTCTTTTTTTTTTTTTTTCGTGAAAGGTGAGGAAATTTGATTGGCCATCACGTACGGGCAGTTTTGATGTTAGTTTTGCAAGAAGAAACATTCTTGACCGCCATTGGTCATTTCACGTTCTATCACCACCACCACCCGCATCCCCCCCCATCCCCCCCCCCTCCGCCCCCCAACCTCATGAAGTTTGGGGTTGTGCACCAGTGGCCTCACTTTAAAAAAATCGTAATGAATAAATGTATGCATGGATTTAAGTTTGGCTTAGTGGGAGTGTTTGTTTGTTTGTTGTTGTTGTTGTTTTGGGGTTTTGATTTTTGTTGTTGTT
The DNA here is from genome assembly GCA_018292915.2 of Batillaria attramentaria. Lineage (NCBI taxonomy): Eukaryota > Metazoa > Mollusca > Gastropoda > Batillariidae > Batillaria > Batillaria attramentaria. Next base: position 1,624,682 of record JACVVK020000005.1, on the reverse strand, counting down.
TTGTTTTGTTTTGTTTGTTTGCTTTGGGGTTTTTTGGTTTTTGTTGTTGTTTTTTTTTGGGGGGGGGGCTTTTGTTTTGTTGTTGTGGGTTTTTGGTGTTTGTTTGTTTTGTTTTGTTTGTTTGTTGTTTTTGTGTTTGTGTTCTTGTTTTTTTGTGTTTTGTTTGTTGTTGTTTGTTTGTTGTTGTTTTTTGTTTGATTATTTTGGGGGGGTGGATGGGTGGGTGGGTGGGGGTTGTTGTTTTGTGTCTGTGTCTGTGTGTGGCGGGAGGGGCGGGGGGTTCGTAGCGTCGTCTTTGATATCATCCTTATTTAGTAGAAAAGGACATGCAACCAGCAAACAACCAACCATAAACTGACCTCACCCCTCCCTCTTCACCTCTTCACCCCCCCCCCCCATCCCCCCCCCCCGCGCCCCCCACCGCCCACCGCCCCCCCCCCCCCGCCCAACACCCCCCGCCCCACCCCCGTTTACCTCGATCCCTCTCCCCCATCACCACACGCACACACTATATAATAACTTCCAATGCCGCGGGTTCTTATATGAAGACGGTAACCCAGATAATACCCCCACAAAAACACAGAGATGGATTTCGTCATAAACAAGAAAATACGCCAGGCGAAAAGAAATAGCTAACCATAAAACTGTTCCGGCGTGCTGGGGGAAGTTATGTCGTTATAAGGAAAAAAGGACTTGAGCGCCACAGATTTGATATGCGAATGTGTTTTTTTTTTGGTCTAGATAACGATAGAGTTCTTTACATTTTTAACAGGCTGAGTCCACAAGGCTTTTTATTACGACGGTGGAGGAAAAAAGGCGAAAAAAATCGTATCATTAAAAACGTTCACTTAGATTTTTTTTTTTTTTTTTTTGGCTCTCTGTTGAGAGATAGAATGGTGTAGAGCTTTTCAACTATCGTTTTAACTCTTAAAAGCCCATGAAAAAAATGCAGTTTCTCTTGAAATCTTTAGACCCACTGCACACCAGTAAGAGCCACTTCAAGCTAAAAAAAAAAAAAAAACGAATTTAAAAAAAGAGCCACTTCAAGCTATTATTACGCAATCTGCAGCGGTCTTGCGCATGGGCATAGCGGGGAAGGCCCACGCCTTGCGTAATAGTGGCTTGAAGTGGCTCCTACTGGTGTGCGGTGGCTTGTTCTTTTTAACGAGTCTCATCACATAGCAGTGAACGGGCTCAGGCTCTTAAGACTTAAAGATCTCGGCTGCCAACAAAAGGCTTTCCGAAGTGTGAACAAAAATTACAGAGTCGACCATGCAAGCACAGTCAACTCTGTCACAGTTGCAGAGTTCACTGACACAGTGTCCAGAAACACCGACAAAACCGTGCCGAAAAACTGCCCCCACTTCCTGTCGGGCTCCGTCCACGCTACTGTGCACATTCCCGTGCAACCCGGCTGATTAGTGAGAGTTAGTAGGACTTCGTAAAGAGGACTTCGCTGAGCAGCGTAACCCACTTACATGTAAATTAGGCTCACGCGGCAGAGGCCGCGAGCTGCTAACGCGCTGCAATTGGCTAATGGCACCCGTAACGTGCCTAGTTTACATGCAAATGGGTTACGCTACTCAACGAAGTCCTCCGTACGAAATCCTACTAAATCTCACTAATTGTGACCACGCCGCGGATACCTCAGTTTAGACAACTGAGCGATGCTGGACTGATATGGCGCAAGCTATGCTACTACCGGTAGGTACACGCATTGGAAAGCAAATTTGTTTCTTGCGTAAACATTTCAGCTCGAGCTTGCAGAACGAAAATTAAAACCGCAATTTGGAGATGAATTTTTTTTTTTCACACTTCGGAAAGCTTTTTGTTGGGAGCTTAGATCTTTAATGGGTGGGTGGGTGGGATGGGTATTTAGGAGTGTAATGTCCTTTTCCACCACATAAGTGTGATGTCAATGTCGGCGCAACGAGAAAAAGGCCAGTACAAATATTTTTAAGAGTTCCACCCACGTAAGAAAGAAAAACCAACAAAAAAAAGGTAGCAATTCGTATCATTGAAAACGTCGGCGTGGAAATGGTTCCTTTTTTTCTTCTTTGTTTTGCGTAGGTTTTTTTTTTTTTTTTTTTTTTGGGGGGGGGGGGTAATTCTCTCCTTGTTAGGATGCGGATAAAGTCAGAGAATGGAGTAACGGCACAAAGTCTCAAACCTGAAACATTCAAAGGATAACCAGCAGAACAAATGGCAGATTATGGATTTGCAAATCTGACAATGAAATGATCACCGCCCATTTCTGCGCGACAAAAACCTTTTACATCCTGACAATTAGAATGTGACGGTCTAAAAAAAATTAAAAAATTAAAAAAAAACCCTAAGCGAAATGTCATCGAATTTAAAGAAGAAAAAAAAAAGTAAGCACGTGACGCACGTCCCTGGGTGGTTTTCTGTTTCGTTTATCACTGTCTTAATAGACATAAGGCAGACTGTGGGTTTGCTTTTTAATTCTGATTTAGAAGAGTATGTCCCAGTATGGTGCCTTGTCAAGAAAGTGACGGTAAAAGCAGGTACAGGCATGCAAGGAGTGAGAGATGGTGAGAGGTGTGTGTGTGTGTGTGTGTGTGTGTGTGTGTGTGTGTGTGTGTGTGTGTGTGTGTGTGCGTGCGCGCGCGCGCGTGTGTGTGTGTGTGTGTGTGTGTGTGTGTGTGTGTGTGTGTGTGTGTGTGTGTGTGTTGTTGTTGTTGTTTAGGGCTTGTTTAGTTTTCTTTGTTTTGATTGAGGGGGGGTTGCTTTTTTTGTTGTTTGTTTTTGGCTTTTTGTTTGATGTTTGGTTGTTATTATTATTTGTTGTTGTTGTTGTGTTTTGTATCATTTTCTTCTTCTTTTTTCGTTTGTTTGTTTCAGTGTTTTTCTTCTTGGTGTCTTGTTTTTGTTTTGTTGCGTTTGGGTCTTTTATTTGAGAGGGGCTGGGGGGGGGCGGATTTAAAACTTTACCTTCGTTTTAGATCTAAGTGTTGGCGGTAAGTGTCATATTCGGTTCTCGACTGTTGTATACGTGCGTTTTACAGATTATGAACACCATTCGTCTTGACCCCACGAATGCCACGGCAATTTCTCACAGGAACACACAGCACAGACGCCTCCTAAAGAGGATTTGTAAGCAAACCCGGAAAAAGATTCTATGCAGTCAGTTTCTTGTTTGCCCTATAAAAACGTGCCTGAGCACGTCTTCGCTTTGTGTGCGATGTCCCTGGTTGCACGTGCAAAATTCGCCTTCCGCACCGCAGAGCCCAGTTGGGTGATAAAGACCGGTGACGTCACTGTCTGGCTCTGACACAACAGACACTACTTGAGTGAGCTGCAATCAGCAGCGTCTAGCAGACCAAGACAGACGCGTCACATAGAGAATAAAGGTGTTATTTATGGCTTGGGGGGGGGGGGATGCGGTTGTGAGGTTTTTCATTATGACTCGTCTGTATTGGTTGCCGTCCGTCTAGAAGTTTGCGGTAAGATTTATTTTGGGTGATAGTTTTATATCTTTTTGCTGAGTAGAGGGTTTTCTTGTGGCGAGTATAGCAAGTCTGTTATTTGTCAGACGTTCGAGATAAAAAAGATTAATCTCTCTCTCTCTCTCTCTCTCTCTCTCTCTCTCTCTCTCTCTCACACACACACACACACACACACACACACACACACACACCTATGTGGTGGAAAAGGACGTTAAACCCCCAAACACTCACCCACCCACACGGCCTCTCTCTCTCTCTCTCTCTCTCTCACACACACACACACACACACACACACACACACACACACACATTTTCTTATGGCTTTATGTGGTGGTTTCGCAATGAAGATATAACTTTTCCCGATGTATGGTGGATCCTCGTTAGCTCATCGGGCGCCTGTGCCAGTACCCACAAATTTTGCATGTCAAAAACAAACGAGTTACTACCGACACTGGAACTACACCGTCAGTCATCCCCCCTTTCTTATGCCCTCCCTTGAGTAGGGTAGTTTGGAGAAGCGAGAACAGGCGGAGTTGTCGGACAGTAAATGCTTCTACCCGCCACCCTCAGGCCGTTCTGCTGATGTATGGAACACCGCGGAAACTCACACATAATTACAGGAGTTGTTCCCCCTTCAGGCTTGACGAAGTCTGAGGTTTCATCCATCTCGGTCTTTATCTGTTTTAAAGAACTAAGCTGCCAACAAAAAGCTTTCCGAAGTGTGAAAAAAAATACAGAGTCGACCGTGCAAGCATAGTCCACTCTGTCAGAGTTGCAGAGTTTTCAGCGTCCCTGAAACCCCAATAAAGGCCAAGGGCAGATTGATTTCACAGCTCAGTTTGCGTTTTGACACTGAGCGAGAAAGATCGTGCAGCACTCAGCATCCGCTAGACACTGTAGCGATGTGTCTCGCTCACTGACCAAAAGCCAATAATGTCACGGCAAACTCGTGCTCTGGTTTTATAAGGGTCCCCGAATCGCTGAAAACGCTGCAGCTGTGACAGAGTTGCCTGGATTATGCACAGTCGAAGGAGTCGCAGTTTAAAAAAAACGCAATGTTTGCGGCTTTTTGCTGAGATTGCAAACCTTTAAGCTCGAACTGTAAGGGAGATCACACCTGCTTAGTTTGTGGAAGTTTCGATGGAAGTTGAGGGAAGCAAAGATTTTTTTTTTTTTTTTTTTTTACTTCAAGGCAGGTTGGGCGCCAGATAAATCCTCATTATTATTATTATTATTAAGGCAAAAATAAAATGTCTTGTTTCGATTTAATAATAATTATGCAGTAGGTTATGTTGCTCAATTTTCGACATTTCGACAAGAAACTTTGTATTTATTTATTTATTTACTTATTTATTTATTTGGTAGTAGTAGTAGTTTTGCATTGTTGGTGTTGTTGTTGTTGTTGTTGTTTCCGGGGGTATTCTTACAAAAAGACAAAAATATTGCTCCAGTTGCCCGATGGAGACAGCCAAGGGAAGCAGCAACGAGACACGTGGATTACACACTCTTCTAGATAACAATAAAATATCATCAAAACAAAGTTGAATATTACCAGGAAACGAAGGACGCCGGTCCCCAGATTAATGTGATTTGTCATTACAGCGGACAAACGAGGACAAAAACATTCATTACTGGAGAATATCTCCCAAATAACAACGTAGAACACCAGAGAAATAAGAACTACATTGAAAACAAGAACAAAAGAAAACTTTTTCAAGTTCTTAATCATCCTCGAAGGCGTCATTATGGCCGAACCTATGGGCAAACTAAACAATGCTGTTTAGTTTTCATTCTACAAAGATAGTTTTTCTTTGGAAACTCGCACTCTTCAACAGACAAGACGGGATGAAAGTTCCGAGAGATGGTTAAGACTCATCACAGGAAGAAAAACAAAATCGTCTTGTTTGATATTTATTCTAGCGCTCACAAAAAAAAGATATTATTTCTTCGGAAACCCACAAGACATGAAAAGCATTCCGAGAGAAGGTTAAGAGTTACCACAGGAAGGTAAACCAATGCCTCCCACCCTCCACCCCCCCCCCCCCAAAAAAAAAAAAAAACTTTCCCTGTGCAACTGTTAATATGCACTCTTCAGCGGACAAAACGGGAAGAACATTATAAGAGAAGGTCAACGAGGGAAAGAAAACAAACAAGGCCTTCCTTACCCAACTATTAACATGCTCTCTCAAAGCCGACCAGTTGTCGCCGCAAGACGCAACTACAAGAACAACTGACATCCGCAAACAACGCCATTGCCTTCTCAACGCTCTCAGCGAGTTTCATCAAACATTTGTTATTTGTCCCAAACTTCACCTCCTCACCCACGTAATTGTCGGGAGGTGTCGCCAAATGAGATAAAGCGACCCCCTAGCCGCCTTGCATCATGTCAACCTTGTTCGGCGCCAGCCAATATGAAGGGGGTTGGCAATCGATTTTTTTGCCCACGGATCAACTGACCTGGCCTCTCGATTGGTTTTGCTTTTTCTCGGATTCACAGGCGTGCAATCAATGGGAAGAGAATCTGGTCTGTAGACCGTAAACGGTTTAACGCTGCCGTGAAAAAGGTCTTGTTTGAGAAGAAGAAGAAAAAAAAGTGAACCAAATTTTCTGAACGGCTTTATTGGTGTTGTGTGGCGGTTGGTGGGTGGGTGTGTGTTTGGGAGTTTCACGTCCTTTTGAACCACGTAAGGGTGATATCAAAGACAGGGCATCGAGAAAAACGCCAGCACAATATTTGCCACCCCCCCCCCCCCGCCCCCCGGCCGGGAATCGAACTCACGACCCGAGCACTGAAAGTCCAACGCTATACAATTCGGCTCTCCAGGTGTAGTCGGAAAATAACACTGCGGGAAAAAACACTACAGGATTGTTTTTTTTTCCCAGTAAAATAACACTGGGAGTGTTTTTCCCAGTAAAATAACACTGGGAGTGTTTTTCCCAGTAAAATAACACTGGGAGTGTTTTTCCCAGTAAAATAACACTGGGAGTGTTTTTCCCCGTAAAATAACACTGGGAGTGTTATTTTCCTAGGAAGATTACACTCCTTCACGTTTCTTTCCTAGGAAAAATACACTCCAGTGTTTTATTCCTGGAAGTCTTTTTTGCCTCCTACACCGGTTCCCCGTTTTGTGTGGCACAGTGGCACATTTACGGTCATTAGGAAGGCTGACAAGTGGCACGCCTGGATTTTCAAATTCAAGTCCAAGCAACTTTACTGTATCCTTGTACAGACAAATTTGTCTTCGGCCAGGGGAGCATAAGGTGGATGGGTGGGTGTATGGGCGTTTAACGTCCTTTTCCACCACATAAGGGTGATATGAAGGACGGGGCAACGAGAAAAAAGGCCAGCACAAATATTTGGCCCCAGCCGGGATTCGAACTCACGACCCGAGCACTGAAAGTCCAACGCTATACAATTCGGCTATCCCGGCTCCCCGTGTTGTGTGGGGCAGTGGCACATTTACGGTCATTAGGCAGCCGACAAGTGAGCCACCTGGATGCTCAAGTTCAAGTCCAAACAACTTTACTGTGTCCTTATACAGACAAATTTGTCGTCGGCCAGGGTAGCATATTGTTTGGGAGTTTAACGTCCTTTTCCACCACGTAAGGGTGATATCAAAGACGGGGCAAGCAGTCCGAATTTCCCGAAAGCGGCAATAAAGTGGTAAAAACCAACAACAAAAAAGTTTCAATATTTGCTGTATATGCGATTAGTATTTATGTTTGATTTCCCTAGTTCTAATTGTTCTTTGTTTTCTACGCTTCGATAAATTAGCATGAAGGTGCAGCGTCTCCTGCATGTCCTAGATTTATATACTGCCCTGGAGACCAGTTTGCATCATTCGTCCAAAATTACATTTTCGGTTTGTTTGGTTTTGCTTTTTTTTTCACGCAGTGCAGGCACACTTAGCCGCGAATTAGTCTTTGTGGCTTGCGCGGCGTTAATCCCTAACAAGATGGCCACCAGCCCAATATGTTGTTTCCATTTAATCACCTGCTGTCGTCAGGGTCGTTCTTTTGTAATGCCATGTATTCGGGAGGACACACACACACACACACACACACACACACACACACACACACACACACACACACACACACACACACACCACTCTCTCTCTCTCTCTCTCTCTCTCTCTCTCTGAATGGAAACAACTGACCGGGCTTGTCAGACCAATCTTGGTTTTGGAAGAGAGACGTCAAGTTGTTTTCTTTGAAATCTATGACGTTTTTCCTCATTGGGTTGACGCATAATACATTTGACGTAATAACTTTGACTCGGATACAATTCTTGCAATGAAAGCAGCCCCATGAAAATTGATGTGTTGCTGCTGCGCAGTGTAAAGATCGAATTTATACCGGCTCAATGTGTTTAACAGACAAGTCTGCGCGGCGAACGTTTTTTCACTATGTGTTATGTCTGCTGCGCGCGCGCGCACACAGACACACACAGACATACGCGCGTGCGCACGCACGCACGCACGCACGCACGCACACACACACACACACACACACACACACACAGAGACTTGCGCGAGCCGCGTTTGTGCATGTGCTCCATTGAGACCTATGTGGTGTTCTCTCACTCTACTATGCTATTGAGTGAGAGTCAGTGGGAAAATCAAAGCTCACTACATCAATGAAACTCCCGCTTTCCCCGTCTACAAATAGAGAACTTCCGAAAAGTGACGACACACCCCCAAGAAATGCCAGCATCACGTCAATCAAACATGACGTCGGCAAACTGACGCTGATACAGTTTTGCGTCAGTGCGCGTGTGCCTTTTCTGCGATGTTTGTGAGGCGTGTGGCTTGTGTAGAGGAAATGTGCTTTGAGTACAAATTTTCGAGCCAACTGACGATAACGGCTGCAGTGAATTTTTCTAATTTTTTTGTGTATTTTTTATGGCACCCCAGACACATTATCTATATATAGTAGGAGCGATTTTGAGATCTAAAATGGGTTCACCAGCACTTTCATGAGGTACGGCTTACGTCAAAAGTATAATAGCGACAACCTCCCAAATTCACTCTGTTGAGAGTTCGTATTCATGCTATCCATGTCCAAAAAATGGAGTGATTTAGATAAATATTACGCCTTCAAACGCCAGAAAGCCACTTTTTCTGAAAAGGGCAATAACTCGCAAATCATGTGTGCAATCGTTCCTGGATCGCGCCTTCTATTCAACAATCTTGATTCATTCAAAAACCCCAAATTTGAAATCGATCGGTTTAGTATTTACGGAGATACAGGCATCTGAACTGGGTTCACATGCAATGTCAACTCAGGTTCGGTTTACATGAAACCTATAAGAGCGACCATTTTCTAGTAGTGACTCTGTTCAGAGTCCGTATTCAAGCTATCTACTGCCAAAAAAATTGAGTGATTTAAATAAATATTACGCCTGTACACGAAAGACAACCAACTTGTCTCAAAAGGGCGATAACTCCCAAATCACTTAAGCAATAATCACACGCTTGGTTCCTCTAATGTAACATTTTGATATATTTGGATACCCCAAATTTTAAGCCATTCGGTTGAGTATTTTCGAAGAAACGGGCCTGGACACAATTCACACACACACATCCGCACACACATCCGCACAGACGGCACTCACTGAGGAGGAGAAGTGCGTTCGGAGCACCATACGCGTCAGCATCGGAGACGCACGCTTCTTACGTCATTGTCAGAGTTACACTTGCAAAATCGTCTCTGCGGGAGATCGGCAGTGACGTGCGTTTGTACCACAGATGCTTGCCTATGAACGTGGAAATTTTACCCCGTCGTATGATGTTGTTTCCATTACTATGGAAACAACATAAAAACTCACTCACTCACTCACCGTATCCTTTGTATGGTCGTGTATATTGATCTATGAAATTGTGCTTGCTGTTCGAAAACTTTCTAGGACTTGACCCTAGTGCATTAGTCCCGCTGGGGTGGGCGCGGACCACTGGTCTACAGTCCCTCATCCCCTGTTTGCCCGCAGTTTGGAGTGATCGAGTGTGACTGACATTCTCCAGGAGTACTCAATTTCTCGTTTCCATTTTTTAGCGACCTACGCCGGCACGAACTTCTGAACCCTGACCGACGTAATAATATGAGCACAGGTTTTGCATACGTCACGGAAGTTGCAGAAAATACTGTTGGTGTGTTTTCATTCTCCAGTCAATATGTCGTCAAATAGGGTCAAGTTTCTGAAGAGTGCAAAATTGCAGCAAAATGTTCCATTCTTGACAGAGTTATGCAAATGTGGAATCAGTTTAAGTCTACTTAACACGCCAGATCTTATTCGTTATGATCAAGCGTGTGGATACTTATACGTCACTAATTCTCTCTCTCTCTCTCTCTCTCTTTCTCACACACACACACACACACACACACACACAGAGTTTGTCTTAAAGGGTTTGCGCTATCAGTGCGTTACAGTTAAGATGACAGGGTGGGTGGATGGGTGGGTGTTTGTGGGTTTAACGTCCTTTTCCACCACATACGGGTGATATCAAAGACGGGGCAACGATGAAAAAGCCAGCACAAATATTTGGCTCCAGCCGGGATACGAACTCACGACTCGAGCATTAGAAGTCCAACGCTCTACCATTCGGCCCGGTTAAGATGACAGGGAGGGACAGGCTTATATTCAGACAAACAAGAACTAAGTAATTAATACGATTTCCACAAGAACGAAAATACGCACTTTACGTTGAGGGCTGAATAGTGCACAAAACTCTAGCCACGAGCAGTAGTTTTTTTCAACGCACCCTTCCAACACATGATCACAAGACTAGGGACATAACCACGCATGCGAGTGGCCTTTTGCGCATGACCGGAAGCGAGGGCGTGCGCCCGCATGATTGCCAACCAACGGATTTCGCCCACGGTCAAAATCCCCGGCTCTTCCATCTGTCAGCTGCGGCCCGTGGTAAAGTATTAGCACGTGGATCTTGGCTGCAATTAACGCTCGGTGACCTTTGTGTGTCGTTTTCGTCCTGTGTCATCGACCCTTTGGGACGAGGTCGTGTAAATACTGACACATGGACAGCGGCGAGGCCGATCAAAGCAAGGAGACTGTGTGAGAGTGAATAAAACTACGGCTTGACTGTGGTTTTCTGGTCCTTTTCTCGCCCACTGTTTAATTTCATTTCAATTTTTTTCCCCGCGCCGTGTATGTCAGTACGTCCGCAGAGTTATCTTTTGTTTGTTTGTTGAAGTTATGTCCCATTTGTTTGTGTCCCGAGGAAGGCGAAAGCCGAAACGTTGACCCGTGCCGTCCTTTGTGAAAGTTAAGTGGTTTCTGTCCCTTTTATGTCGGTTTTATTTGCTTAACTTGTAACCACTTCGCAGTCATTACCTTTTCTATGGCTTGATGGTCACTTGGTGTCTCTGGAAGGCTACAGGACACCGATGCAAATTCCAAGAAAACACTATATATTCCTATTAAACATAACGTCGCGGATGACACCCTAGAAATGCTATAAAATCCCCCCCCCCCCCCCCAAAAAAAAAATCACAAAAATCCAGCAGCCAAAGACTCATGTGTAGAGTAAATTTCAACAAATTCCAGTATTCCGTGTTTTTGTGGTTTTTTTTTTTTTTTTTTTTTGCAATGTTAGCAGCGAGCACATACCCCCTCAATCCTCTGTCGTCTGCTAGCTCTTGTGCCAGCCGCGCATGAATACAAATAGTCCACAAGCCAGGCTCGTTTACCCTAATTTTACTATGACCTGGCATGAAACTTATTTACAAAGCCAACACAAAAAGCCCCAGATTGCCATTTTCTTTTCTGCAAACAAATTTACAAAGGGGCAAAAATTTTAAACTATATTCAGCGTAGTTAAACTCGGCTAAATATAGTAGAAAATCTTTGCCCCTTTTAAAATTTGTGTGGAGAGTAAAAAATGGCAATCTGGTGCTTTTTGTTGGCTTTGTAAATAAGTTTCATGCGAGGTAATAATAAAATTAGGGGAAAATGAGGCTGGCTTGTGGACTATTTGTATTCATGCGCGGCTGGCACAGGAGCCAGCAGACGACCGTGGAATGAGGGGGTATGTGGTCGCCGCCAATATTGTCAAAAACACGGAACATTGGAATTTGTTTAAATTTACTCTACACATGAGTCTATGGCTGCCTGATTTTTGTGAATTTTTGGATGAATTTTAAAGCATTTCTAGGGTGTCATCTGCAACGTTATGTGTAAGAGGAATATATAGCGTTTTCCTCCAAATTTGCATCTCTGGTACGTAGCCTTGTAAAGGGTTAACCGGCACCACTAAATGACCTCTGCGTGGAAGGGTGGGTGGGTGTTTGGGGGCTTAACGTCCTTTTCCACTACATAGGGTGATATCAAAGACGGGGCACCGATGAAAAAGCCAGCACAAAATATTTGGCCCCAGCCGGGATCGAACTCACGACCCGAGCATTAGAAGTCCAACGCTCTACCATTCGGCCACCCCGGCTCCCCCTGCGTGGTAGCGTTCACTAACAAAAACACTTAATACCAATACGTCACAAGTAAAACTAAGTACACACAAAGCCGTTTACGGATACTTTGGCTTTCTCATTACGAACTCTGCATACTTAGGGAGGCATTCAGTCACGTAAGTGCGCATTTACTCAGCTAAGTATTTGTGTGACTTGCCCGCTACATAGTTCGCTAATCGATCGGAGGAGCCGGGGTGGTCGAATGGTAGAGCGTTGGACTTTTAATGCTCGGGTCGTGAGTTCGATCCCGGCTGGGGCCAAATATTTGTGCTGGCTTTTTCGTCGTTGCCCCGTCTTTGATATCACCCTGTGTGGTGGAAAAGGACGTTAAACCCCCAGACACCCACCCACCCGCTAATCGATCGCTCCAAATGACCGCAGTGACGCAGCGCTCTAGGAGCTGTGTGATCTCTTCGTCTGAAGAGGGGTTACCTCGAGGTCAGACTATGACGAAATCCACATTTCACAAGTATTTTGAAATGCTCCTATTGCCCGCCTGGAATACAACAACGGTGTCGGAAAGTTTTCCCCACTGATGTCATGTGCGCACCAAAAACAATCAGATGTGTCAAGTCATAACAACAAAGGTCTGTATTTAGGTCGGAGTCGGCGTGATATTGCGTTAAAATACAGAATACAGAATACTTAAGTTTATTGATCCCAAAATTGGGAAATTGCAGTTCTGGCCCGCATACTAGTAAAACACACAACTGATAAACATTTTAATAAATGAGACTACAAAAATAAGTAAAACAGACAGTCTTGACCAGTAAAATTGCTTAAAATCAAGAATAAAACACAAAAGCGTGAGGTCCTGCTGTTTGTACCGTTTATAGATAAAAAAAAAAATAAAAAAAAGCTGACGCACAAATGGCGCGAGAATTTCTTATTAAATGTTGATTATCGCTTGGATATGAGAGGCTGCACAGTTCGTGGAAAGGTCTAATGTCCAAACAGTGTTAAAGCTTCGTTCTTTATTTAAAAAAAAATAAAAAAATTCAAATATGAGAAAGTTTAATGTGCCCTTAACTCCTAAAAGCCCATGAAAAAAATAGCAGTTTTAAGTGAAAGCTTCCGGTAACTAGGAGCCACCTCAAGCCAGTATTACATAATCTGCAGCGGTCTCGGGCCTCGCGGAGAGAGCCCACGCCTTGCGTGATAGTGGTTTGAAGTGGCTCCTACTGGTGTGCAGTGGCTTGTTCTTTTTAGCCATCCGTATCATATAGTTGGCTTGGGGTGGTCGGGTTTGGGCTCTTAAGAGTTAAAGTTCGGCCAGGAAAGACCAGATATAAAGGCATTTGATCAGTGCCAAATTTGGACAAACGGGCAGAAGAGGATTCCTGGAAGCACTTGGACTCCTCTCGCACGAGCGGTGGGGTGGGAGGATGTGGGGAGCTATGCGGGGATGATCACAAGAAGAACCTCTGGGGAATCGCTTTTGAAGCACACACACACACACACACACACACACACACACACACACACACACACACACACACACACACACACCACTTACAAAGCAATCGTGGTTCCTTTTTTTTTTTTTTTTTTTTTACAGCAGGAAGAGGGGTTTTCAAAGACACTCAAAAGACCTTTTTCGTCTTAGTTTCTGTTTCTTCTTCTTTCTTTCTTTCTTTTTTTAAAATTTCTCTTTTACTGTGTTTCCCTTTCTTCCGCTTCTCCACCTTTTTCTTTCTTTCTGTCTTTCTTTCCCATTCTCAATTTCTCTCTTTCTAATTCTTCTTTTTTGCTTTCTTTCTTACTTTGTTTGTTGGGGAACTGGCATTATCTTCAGCAACAGACTTTAGAATCATCAAATAGCAGGTGCTTTTTGAGGTTTTCTTTCTTCCACTCCTCACCCTAAATTATTATCACTTTGCTCTACCCCGCTCAGATACGATCCACACACACACACACACACACACACACACACACACACACACACGCACGCACGCACGCGTACACACACACACACACACACACACACACAGGACTTCATTCTCTTACTCTTCACACAATACTATGCACAAAAAGACGACTTCAGTTCGGACACAATCAGGTCACCAGGACACCTCGGTAGAGACGCAACGTCAGCTTACGATCAAAGCATACAATCAATCAAAGCATTTAAATCAGCATAGCATCATGCTATGTCTCAGTTATAGTTACGCCAGTCAAGTTTAAGGCGTCTTTGCATCTTTGTTGGGGAGCCGGGGTGGTCGAATGGTAGAGCGTTGGACTTCTAATGCTCGGGTCGTGAGTTCGATCCCGGCTGGGGCCAAATATTTGTGCTGGCTTTTTCATCGTTGCCCTGTCTTTCATATCACCCTATGTGGTAGAAAAGGACGTTAAACCCCCAAACACCCACCCACCCTGCATCTTTGTTTCCAGATTATTTTGGATCCGATCATGGCGCTGACTGAACAGGGGCGGTCGGTGGTCTAGTGGTTAAGAGACTTGTCACCAATGCGAGAGGTCAGGGGTTCGAGCACCACTCGGGGCAAAGAATTTTTCCTTCTCGTATGTGGCACCGTTCATTCGGGCCGATCGTCGGGGGTTCTCTCCGGGTACTCCGGCTTCCTCCCCCTCTGCTTTGGAAATGTTCAGCCCACCAAGTTTGAAAAATAAATGCATATCTAAATTCCGAAATTTAAATAGCTGAGCTGACCCTTCGCACCACGTGATTGTAATACGTTTATGTCCTGTGTGTGAGAGAATGCGTGTGATTCACGTGAGCGTGCGTGTTGGGTTTAGCTCGCGGCGCTTTGAGCCAAAATATTTGGGATAAAGCGCCTATATTAATGCGATTATTATTATTATTATTATTTGGCGATGGCGTGCGCGCGCGCGCGCGCGCACACACACACACACACACACAGCCCCCCCCCCCCCCGGCCCCCGCCACCTCCTACATCCCCCCCCCCTCCAACTCTCCTTTCCCTCCAACTTTCATCTGCCACAGTTATGTTATGCACCGGAACATCTACTCAATGCACACTAGTTCTGGCTTGCATCAAACTAGGGCGGAGACGCCAAATCAATTTCACCATGCACGTCAGTCAAGTTTTTGTCCATTTTTTTCTTTCTCTCCCTCTCTCTGCCGTTGTTGTCTTTCGCAGGTATGTGTGTTTGCACCGTTTGTGTGTATCTGCAAAATAAGCTTTCTGGCACCCATTAACACAGGAAGAGGGCTGCCTAATCACCTTGATCTGAAAGCTGAAACAACAAGCCAGCGGGATGTCAGAGTTTGTTTTGTTTTTGGCGTCGTAAGTACAGGATGACGTGAGGCTGCAACCTTCTTTCAGCTTCCGAGGGAGTTATGGGGCGGTCGGTGGTCTAGTGGTTTAAGTCTTCGTCACCAATGCGAGAGGCCAGGTTCAAACCCCACTTGGCGGAGCCGGGGTGGCCGAATGGTAGAGCGCAGGACTTTCAATGCTCGGGTCGTGAGTTCGAATCCCGGCTGGGGCGAAATATTTTGTGCTGGCCTTTTTCTCGTTGCCCCGTCTTTGATATCACCCTTATGTGGTGGAAAAGGACGTTAAACTCCCAAACACACACACACACACACACACACACACACACACACACACACACACCCTACTTGGAGCATCGGACGTTTCTCTCTCGTGTGTGGGTGGCACCGTTCATTGGGGCCAATCGTCGGGGGTTCTCTCAGGGTACTCCGGCTTCCTTCCCCTCTGCTTTGAAAATGCTTAGCCCACAAAATTTGAAAAGAAAATGCATTTCTAAATTCCCAAACTTAAATTCCTGAGCGGACACTTCGCAGCATGTGCTTGTAATGTGTTAATGCCCAGCGTGTGAGAGAGTGCGTGCGATTCACGTGATCGAGGGTGCGTGTTGGGTTTAGTCTGCGGTACTTTGAACCAATTCAAGAAATTGGGAAAAACACCTACACAATACACAGTAGTAGTAGTAGTAGTAGTAGTAGTTGTTGTAGTAGTTGTAGTAGTAGTAAGCGCATTAATATAGGCGCTTTATCCCAAATATTTGACTCAAAGCGCCGCGAGCTGAACCCAACACGCACGCTCACGTGAATCACACGCGAAGTAGTCTTTGTTGCTTGCGCGGCTTTCAGTCCGAAAACCTCACTCACTCACTCACTCACTCTTCGCATTAATTGGTCGAACCGCTTCTCACTGACCAAGTGTTCCTGTGCATTTACAAGAAAATGTGGAGGCAGCGATGGTTCCATAACTGCGCGTGTTTCTTCATGATTGCAGCTGTCTGCCAGCCGGCGTTCCTCTCGCCATTTGCAGCCACTACTGACGGGCCATACCCCGGGTGTTACGGGGGTATGTTCTAGGTTCCCGGTGCTAGAGCGTCGGGGTGGTGTCAATAGCAGTAGCCGACGCTCCCGACGCTCTGTGTTACCAGGGCTCAGAATGTTCCTTCTACGTGTTATTACGTCTGCAGCCCCCCTCCCCGTCCCCCCCTCCCCGTCCCCCCCCCTCTCTCTCTCTCTCTCTCCCTCTCTCTCTCTCTCCACACACATATACACGCACACAGCGAGATAAACTGAGACGGAGACAGATAAACAGAGTCAGAGAACGTCTGTGTTTCTGTGTCTTTGTCTGACACACACACACACACACACACACACACACACACACACACACACACACACACACAGAGAGAGAGAAACGGAGACGGAGACGGAGAGAGAAACAGAGTCAGAGAGTCAGAGAACGTCTGTGTTTCTCTGTCTCTATCTCCGTCACTCTGTCACACACACACACACACACACACACACACACACACACACACACACACACACACACACACACACACACACAGCGAGAGAGAGAGAGAGAGAGGCAGACAGAAAACCGGAGACAGAGAAACAGAGAACGGGGTCAGCTCACTGTTCCCTCAGGTCTATAAAGTGCAGAGAATATAGACCTGTGCGAACGGCTACGGGCCTAACCCAGACTAGGACAAAAGAAACCCTAACACAAAATTAAATAAAAAGGGAAGCGAAGAAAGAAAGACAGAAATCCTTCTATAACGACATAGGCAACTTGCTGGAATGGACCCGCTTCCTGATTTAAAAAAATAATACCCTAGAGCTAGTTTTAGTTCGAGGTTAGACTCTAACCCGGGCTAAACTCCCTAACCCCGACTTTTACATACGGGTCCTGACAACGACTTTGACTAACGCGTTATTACACTTTTTTTTTTTTTTTTGAAAGTCTGCTTGCTCACATTTTAAGCAAAGGACTTCGCATGAGAGCAGCCATCGTCGGAACTGTTGAAGCAGAGTAGCACTGACTGGAAACATCGCGTGCATTTTTGATTACACCCCGCGATTAAAGGATGCGTCCAAAAAACAAAAACAAAAGTTTTCAACTGGGTCAAGGGAGCTTTTTTCTTTTATCCTATGGAAACCCATTTGTTAACTGACCCCGTAAGCGCCCCCAAAAACAGGAAAAGGGGAGGGGGGGGGGGGAGAGAGAGAGAGAGAAATTGATGTGAAATGATCTGCAGTGCCGCTGAATCCATTTCGTTCTCTCAGCTTGAAACAGTGTCCAAGTCTCAACAGTAAAAGTCCCGCTAGGTGTCGCTGGACACAATGAGCAGATTGCGTGCGCTGGGAGGAGAACCGGACAAAGATCAGTCAGTAAGCTTAAAGACCGGAACGCTTTCGGGTGAGGCCCTGAAAAGGTTGATGGATCACACTGTCGGTTTATTTAACCGAAGTAGCATTTTTCACTCGGTTCTCAGGTCGAGTTTTGGAATAGCATTTTTCACTCGGTTCTCAGGTCGAGTTTTGGAATAGCATTTTTCACTCGGTTCTCAGGTCGAGTTTTGGAATAGCATTTTTCACTTGGTCCTCAGGTCGAGTTTTGGAATAGCATTTTTCACTCGATCCTCAGGTCGAGTTTTGGAATAGCATTTTTCACTCGGTTCATAGGTCGAGTTTTGGAATGTCATTTTTCGCTCGGTTCACAGGTCGAGTTATGGAACAGCATTTTTCACTCGGTTCATAGGTCGAGTTTTGGAATGTCGTTTTTCGCTCGGTTCACAGGTCGAGTTTTGGAATAGCATTTTCACTCGGTCCTCAGGTCGAGTTTTGGAATAGCATTTTTCATTCGGTTCACAGGTCGAGTTTTGGAATAGCATTTTTCACTCGGTTCATAGGTCGAGTTTTGGAATAGCATTTTTCACTCGGTTCACAGGTCGAGTTTTGGAATAGCATTTTTCACTCGGTTCATAGGTCGAGTTTTGGAATAGCATTTTTCACTCGGTTCACAGGTCGAGTTTTGGAATAGCATTTTTCACTCGGTTCACAGGTCGAGATTTGGAATGGCATTTTTCACTCGGTCCGTAGGTCGAGTTTTGGAATGGCATTTTTCACTCGGTTCACAGGTCGAGTTTTGGAATAGCATTTTTCACTCGGTTCATAGGTCGAGTTTTGGAATGTCATTTTTCGCTCGGTTCACAGGTCGAGTTATGGAACAGCATTTTTCACTCGGTTCATAGGTCGAGTTTTGGAATGTCGTTTTTCGCTCGGTTCACAGGTCGAGTTTTGGAATAGCATTTTCACTCGGTTCACAGGTCGAGTTTTGGAATAGCATTTTTCATTCGGTTCACAGGTCGAGTTTTGGAATAGCATTTTTCACTCGGTTCATAGGTCGAGTTTTGGAATAGCATTTTTCATTCGGTTCACAGGTCGAGTTTTGGAATAGCATTTTTCACTCGGTTCATAGGTCGAGTTTTGGAATAGCATTTTTCACTCGGTCCACAGGTCGAGTTTTGGAATAGCATTTTTCACTCGGTTCACAGGTCGAGTTTTGGAATAGCATTTTTCACTTGGTTCTCAGGTCGAGTTTTGGAATAGCATTTTCCACTCGGTCCACAGGTCGAGTTTTGGAATAGCATTTTTCACTCGGTGCCCAGGTCGAAGATGGTTAGTTGGAATTATACGACCTTTCGGCACTAAGTGACTGTATGTCATGCACAAACACGACTTAACTTGTCGCGGTGACTGACGTCACAACTGAGAGCGCAAAGAGGACACACGCCGGTGTGGACTTTCCGAATGAAGCAGACTTTAATGAAACCGTTTGGCTCCTCCACAAACCTCCGTGTCTGGTCTTCAATTAGTGTTAATAATTAAGGAATGGTGTGGAAGGCTTGTAATCGGTAATGGAAGTGTTTCTACGTAAATGGACAAAGAGGGAAGAGGGTGGGGTGGGTGTTTGGGAGTTTAACGCCCTTTTCCACCACGTATGGACAAAGAGGGAAAACCAATTTCTGACCGTCATCGTCCAGTAGCCTAGCGCCGTAACAACAGTGGACAGAACACATTAATCGCTTGTGCTCATGAGGTGCACTTTGAAGTTGAGGTCTGCACGACCATAGATGTACACGGTCCGAGGGGATGCATTTACACGATTCAAGATTCAAAACTGTATTTCCTTTCGCCCGTTTACGGATACCGAAAGGAAACAGCATCTCGCAAGGACACAAATTACAGAGAATCTGGTTCAAACAGATTACAAAAGAAGTACAGGGTGTTGGGTGGGTGTTTGGGGGGGGGGGGGGGGTTAACGTCCTTTTCCACCACATACCAAGGGTGGGTGGGTGCTTGGGAGTTTAACGTCCTTTTCCACCACATAAGGGTGATATCAAAGACGGGGCAACGAGAAAAAAGGCCAGCACAAAATTAATGTTTTTCGCTGCCCCAGCCGGCGGGATTCGAACTCACGACCCGAGCATTGAGAGTCCAACGCTCTACCGTTCGGCCACCCCGGCTCCCCCCACCATATACCAAAACAAGTACAGCATAATTATACATGAATATACACGTATTTATAATAATAATAATAATAATAATGAGTATTGTATAGGCGCTTTACCCAATTTCATGAATCGGCTCAAAGCGCCGCGAACTGAACCCAAAACGCACGCTCAATTAGAGACAAGGACAACACAGACCTGTTGGCCATTCAATTGGCTGCAGCGTTCACACACACACACACACACACACACACACACACACACACACACACACACACACACACACACACACACACACTTTGCTAGACCCAGGGCACCTTTTTTTCAATTTAGTTCCTAATAATGTAAAAAGACTGAATTTGATTTAACTTTACGGAAACGAAGTGGTTTGTACTTGTTGCGCTCCTCTTGTAAAGATACGCTACTATTGCTCCGCGCGATTCACGCGCACGCACACACACACACACACACACACACACACACACACACACACACACACACACACACACACACACACACACACACACATGGAGACCGTTTTTTGTAATATTGCGGCGTCTGATGTTACAGAAATACGGCCTTCTTTGAACGAACGGCCCTTTTTCCTGAATGGGTAGGACGCTGAGAACTGTCTACACACACACACACACACATACACACACACACACACACACACACACACACACACACACACACACACACACACACAGAGGAGAGAGACAGAGAGAGCAGCAGCAGCAGCAACGGGCGAACTGAATCCCGAAAGGCACATTTTTGTCCAAGTGTCCGACGACCGTTAGAACTATAATAAGAAAACCGTCACGCCTACCCCTTTTCCCCCATAGCAAAAATACAGTTTCAATCTCACTTAAATCCGCCCACACCAGAAAAACAGACACACAAACCCAAACAAAAGAATGGTGCTCAACACATTTTGTTGAACTTGTTTGCACTCCTAATTCACATCTGGATGCGCTTTTTTAATGCAAATTTGTTTTCAGCAACATACAATCGCCTCAAAAGACACCAGACACCCTCAAATTTCCTTGCAGCCGGAAACCTCTGTCGCGTTTTGGCGAGCTTCATTTGACTTGCACAGATGGGACCTGGCTGGCTAATTGGACTAGCCTTGTCCATAAAAAAAAGAAATTTTGATATATTATCCGGACGATGCAAATCTCTCTCTCTCTCTCTCTCTCTCTCTCTCTCTCTCTCTGGGAGCCGGGGTGGTCGAATGGTAGAGCGTTGGACTTCTAATGCTCGGGTCGTGAGTTCGATCCCGGCTGGGGCCAAATATTTGTGCTGGCTTTTTCATCGTTGCCCCGTCTTTGATATCACCCTATGTGGTGGAAAAGGACGTTAAAGCCCCAAACACCTACCCACCCACTTTCTCTCTCTCTCTCTCTCTCGCCTGTTATTTTATACCTCTCTTTTTTGGTTTAATTATTATTATTGACTTTTTGTTGGATTTTTTTTGTGTCTGGTTTGTTTGTTTTCTATTTACTATCTGTTTTCGATTTACCTTTATATGTTTATATGATTTATACAATATGTTTTCGACAATGCGATACGATTCCTACACGCCAGGGAAGGCGGGCCAGCCGAGCGGTAGACCGTTGGACTTTTCAACACTCGGGTGGTAAGTTCGATTCCCGGCTGGGACCAAATGTGACCCTCCACCACGAAAGGAGTCGTCTTGTAACATGAACAAATAGCACAAGAAGACTCATTTCGTGGTGGAGGGTCAATTAATATTAATTTGTGCAAGCCTAGCTGTTTTCTCGTTGCCTCCCTCTGTGACATCACCCATATATAGTGGGAAAAGGACATTGAGCCCTCAAACGCCAAACCCACCCCTCCTACACGCCCGTTTCTGAAAACTAAACCAGAGCGTCGCTGTCGAGGCGAGGAGCCGGGGTGGCCGAATGGTAGAGCGTTGGACTTCTAATGCTCGGGTCGTGACTCGTGAGTTCGCATCCCCGGCTGGAGCCAGATATTTGTGCTGGCTTTTTCGTCGTTGCCCCCTCTATGATATCACCCGTATGTGGTGGGAAAAGGACGTTAAACCCCCCAAAACACCCACCCCACCCTTGCTGTCAAGGCGGTCAACAAGCGGTTCGTGTCAACGACCAGCTGAGGTTACCACAGTTACGCACAATTCTCCATGGAGACGGACGAATCCATCGTATACAACGTGTCGCCGTCAGACACGCCATACAATTAACGTCGTTACCTGTGGACACCCATTATCACGCCAGACGCCACTGACTCGAGTAGCGGTGACGGAAATACAGATTATCATGGTGTTCTGTTCTGCTCCGCGCGGAGAATGAAATGAGTTCATGCGTGATACTGCGGAAAACTTCCTGCACGATTATGCGGTTTTTGTTGAAGTCAGTGCTGAAGACGCATATGTGCCAATAAGGAAAGGGAAATAAGCTTCGTGCAGGCTTCAATTTCGCTGCCAAGTAGTTTGAACATACAGAATATCAAATTCCAAACTGGTGTTAAAAGAATGCTCACCAGTTTATGCCTCTCTCTCTCTCTCTCTCTCTCTCTAGTGAATTGCCCTTTATACACTACTTGGTCTGGCCTGTCCTACGGGCCTGTTACCTTTGTTTGATTTGCAACTAGCTTAGTCATTGTATCGGAGGTGTGTGTGTGTGTGTGTGTGTGTGTGTGTGTGTGTGTGTGTGTGTGTGTGTGTATGCGCGCGCGTGTGTGCGTACGGGAGTGCGTATCTGTGTGTGTGTGTGTGTGTGTGTGTGTGTGTGTGTGTGTGTGTGTGTGTGTGTGTGCGTGCGTATGTGTGTGTGAAGTACTTTTCATTCTCATTTTCATTCCAAAGTTGTTGTTTTTTACAATTCTTAAGTAGTATTAGCAACGGCAAGGTTGAAAATTGGTCTGACGACCAACACCTTTTTTACCGTTGTAAAATAAAGATTCGTTCGTTCGTTCGTTCGTTCGTTCTCTCTTTCTCTCTCTCGTGATTTGTAACCACTTTGTGATCTGCCACTAAAAAGGTTGCTGTAAATAAATGCTTATTGAGCATACTATAAGTTTATCTTGTCAATGTTCAAAACTGTATTCTTGTATCTCAACGAAATAAACCTGTTTAAACCAAATCCCCAGGTGCATCACACCCACACACACCTACACACCTACACACACACACACACACACACACACACAGGTCGCTAATGCAGATAATCACATGCACTTCGTGTCGTGAACGCTTCTGGGTTGGTTGGTTGGTTGGTTGGTTGGTTGGTTGGTTGGATGGTTGGACGGTTGTTTCTTAGTTGTTGTTTTTTTTACTTTTTTTTTGGTTGGTTGGTTGGTTGGTTGGTACACGGTTGTTTTGACTATGGTTTTTCTTTGGGGTTGTGGTTGTTGGACGTGTTTTGTTCCTTTGCTGTTTCTTTGTTGTGGTTGTTGTTGTTCTTCTTCTTCTTCTTCTTGTGTTCTTGTCGTTGGTTTTTGGTTGGTTGGTTGGTTTTTGTTGTTGGTTTTTTGTTTGTTTGTTGTTGGTTTTTTTGTGTGTGTTTTTTTTTTTTTTGGGGGGGGGGTAGTTTTGTTTTGTTTTGTTTCTATTGAGAATTGTTGTCACTGTTTGTGTATTGCTGACAGTATCGGGGGTATCCGCGAAAAGATTAATAGGTGTTTACCTTGAGCCACGCTAACTTACAAACAAAACCGGAAATGAAACAAAACTTACCTGAGAAAGACAGTGACGCCGAGCGTGGGCAGATCCTCCTTCATGATGTCCCATGTCTCCTGCACCACGTGGATCTGCTGGGGAGTCAGGTACTTGTTCAGGTACTGTGCCTTGCTGCCTGCTGCACGGTCTATGCACGAGGCTGCTTGTATGTTGCCCATTGTTCTCGAGTCTCTCGTACGTGACACGTATCCTGGACGACGCTGGATGAAGGAGAGAGCTTCCTCGAAGATACTGTTGACGAGTGTCCTCTATATGTGGTCTTTGTGTCTCACGTGGACGAGTGTCCTATAGGTGGTCTTCGAGTCTCCTGTTCACAAGTGTCCTGCAAGTGGTCTTCGTGTCTCACGTGCAACCGTATCCTTGATGAGCGTCCCTATGAGGATGCCTGGAGAAGATTCCTGGCCGGTTTTTCTTAATGTGTGTCTGGTGTGTTCTGTGAGTGTCCTACGAGTCTTAAATGTACGTGTCCTAGACAAGCTTGCGAAAGTGAATGCTGGAGAAACTGTTGTTCTTATGAGTGTCCTATATGTGGTCTTCGAATCTCACGTGTCCCAAACAAGCGCCCAGAAGTTGATGCCTGGAGAACCGTCCTCGACGATTTTCTTGATGAGAGTCTTATAAGCGGTCTTCGAGTGTCACATACATACGTGTCCTAGAAAAGCGTGATGAAGTTGATGCCTGGCGAAGCGTCCTAAACGGTTTCTACTGATGAGTGTCCTAGAGAGAGTTTCGGGTCCCACGTGCACCCGCGCCCTTGAACAGCGTCCCAATGTGATGGCCTAGAGCAGCTTTCTGCGCCGTAATTTTGATGAGTACCTTGTAAGTGGGTCTTCGAGACTCACGTGCAAATGAGTCCCAGGGCAAATGCTTCCTATCTCTCTCGAAGAGTGCCCTGTGGGCTAAAAGGGTGGACACTGTGCTCGTAGGCTCTAGGAAATGCCTCCGATACGTTTGTGTTTGATTAAATTCCTTTTGGGGCCTACTCCGATTTTGGAGATCTAAGACACACGTTGTAGTTTGATGTTTAAAAGTGGAAACTCCGATCTTGCGATCCAGAACGCGGCGTCCTAAACACTTCTTTGATGAATTTCCGAACGGCAAGGATTCCTGATTTAGATTTTACGAGATAGAAGAAAACGTTTCTATACGCTTGTTCTAGACGGGGTGTCTATAGCAGAAACGTGTCTTGATCTTTCGATCGAAGACAATTTTATTTTTTTACAAGCTTGTCCTTGATGTTCGTTCAAAGATGGGCGTTTGCTCTGATCCTTCTTTTTAAAACCTCCCTGTGAGCGTATCCCTTGAGAGGGACCAGAACGCCAATGCTTGGTCCGATTTTGAGATCAAAGAAGCTTCTTTTACAGACTGGACACAAATCCAAAACGCCGCCGACTGCAGTTCCAAACGTCTGTGTCCGCGCGTGGTCCTCGGACAATTCTCTCACCTGGGCTCGTGATAGGTGTCCCAAGACCGTGCCCAAACACTGTTCTCGCTGTCTCCTAAAGTGTGAACAACCGCTCACTTCTCTTCCTGTGTGTAAGTTCGAGTCCTGGGTGGACAGAGGGACGGTAAAACAGTTAGAACTGGACGTACCAAGTCTCACAAATTCATCAACGATGAGACATCAACTGGAACTCTCACAGAATGTACCAAACTCTCGCAGAAAATACCAAACTCTCGCAGAATGTACCAAACTCTCACAGAATGCACCAGTCTCAAACAGAATATACCAAACTCTCACAGAATGTACCAAACTCTGACAGAATGTACCAGACTCTCACAGAATGTACCAAACTCTCACAAAACGGACCAGACTCTCGCAGAATGTACCAAACTGACAGAATGTACCAAACTCTCACAGAATGGACCAAACTCTCACAGAATGTACCACACTTTTACAGAATGTACCAAAATCTAATAGAACGTACCAAACGCCCACAAACTCATCAGCGACAGACAAACACAGATTGGTTTCTTGCCGTGCCGCCTCGTTACAAACGACTCGACGGACCTACGGCCGATATGTCTTCACACGGTCTGCGGGCTTCCTTCGCCAAACCGTAACTGTGTCCTCGGTGTCTCAGGGGTAGGCAGCACAGCTCCTTGGAGGATCAAATTCTCTCATGGAGGCGTGAGAAATGTTTTTACACTTACGTCCTCGGTGTCTCAGGAGTGTGACGCACAGGTCCCACGACGATTAAAAAAAATTCCCTCACGGAGGCGTAAGAAATCTTCACTGACACCGGCTTATAATGTCTTCGGGGCTTAGTGCCTCACCGGAACTGTGTCCTCGGTGTCTCAGGGGTATGACGTACAGTTCCCCGCGAGGATCAAATTCTCTCCACGGACGGAGGACGTGCTGGACGCATCAGCCTTGACACGGCAGTACGTCCTCGGCCTGGGTCTGGTCACGGCTCGCGTACTGGTTATTTGGTACTACCACCAGCGGAGGTCCGACACTGGTGATCAATAAAATTTGCCTAACACACCGCCACCGTCGCCTCCAGTGACATTTCCGATTAATCCCACGGGTGAATGGTGACTCAATGGGGCGGAGGCAAGCTGCTGGGGGGTCACTCGACAAATGGGTCACACACGTGAAGAATAGTCACCAATTTCCGTGTCCGTTGGTCTTTTTAGTGTCCTTTGGGTCACACACACACACACGTAAAGAATTGTCACCAATTTTCGTGTCCTTTGGTCTTTTTAGTGTCCTTTGGATCACTCGACGAATGGGTCACACACGCAAAGAATAGTCACCAATTTCCGTGTCCGTTGGTCTTTTTAGTGTCCTTTGGGTCACACACACACACACGTAAAGAATTGTCACCAATTTTCGTGTCCGTTGGTCTTTTTAGTGTCTTTTGGGTCACTCGACTGATGGGTCACACACGTAAAGAATTGTCACCAATTTTCGTGTCCGTTGGTCTTTTTAGTGTCTTTTGGGTCACACACACACGTAAAGAATAGTCACCAATTTTCGTGTCCTTTGGTCTTTTTAGTGTCTTTTGGGTCACACACACACGTAAAGAATAGTCACCAATTTTCGTGTCCTTTGGTCTTTTTAGTGTCCTTTGGATCACTCGACGAATGGGTCACACACGCAAAGAATAGTCACCAATTTTCGTGTCCGTTGGTCTTTTTAGTGTCCTTTGGGTCTCACGACTGATGGGTCACACACCCTGTTTAGAATATTGACAACTTCTCGTCCGATGGGAGTGTGTTGGTGAGAAATCCTTTGAATGTGTTTCACGTGGGTCACAGTGGGAGCGCTTCTGTCGTGCATTTACGTCGTGGACTAATCCGGACAGTGGAATTCACGTGCCTTGACCTTTTGCCTTCCTCGTCCTGGATATCCTCTGTCGGGAAGAAATTACTTGAGATCAGAGCAGCAAAAATGCTTAAAACGCTTTTAAAGAGTGAGTGGGCGTTTTGGGAGTTTAAACGTCCTTTTCCATCAATTAAGGGTGATATCAAAGACGGGGCAATGAGTAAAAGGCCAGCACAAATATTTGACCCTGGCCGGGAATCGAACTCACGACCCGAGCACTGAAAGTCCACACGTTCAAAGCACACCACACAAAAAACAAAACCGCCGCGAGACAGTTCAGCCTTGGGACTAAGCCGAAACAGCACGTGCTCTTTGCTGTACAGCACAGTGTGCGGGTCACTCCCGCCGGAGGTGGATTTCTCGGCTTCGGTCCTATACTGAGTTGACTGGTTTCTGATATTTTAACACATTGGTTGTTCTTTTTGTTTTGATAACTGAATTGTGTCTAAATACAGTAGTAAGCTCGGTGTATCAAAATGTGGGGGAGACGGGGTGGCCGAATGGTAGAGCGTTGGACTTCTGATGCTCGGGTCTTGAGTTCGTATCCCGGCTGGGGCCAAATATTTGTGCTGGCGTTTTCATCATTGCCCTGTCTTTGCGAACGGGCAGAATGCCTATGCAATAAACCATCTGAATCTCTCTCTCTCTCTCTCTCTCTCTCTCTCTCTCTCTCTCTCTCTCTCACACACACACACACACACACACACACACACACACACACACACACACACACACACACACACATTTATGTTAGTAGTGGTTGCAGTTCCGTCTGTATGAAGATTTCACAATTGTCTGAGACAGAGCCTGTCGCTTCAGTTGTTGAACTACTGGAGGATATCTTCTCAGACACCACTTACAAGTGGTCGATGCTGAATTGTTATCTGACAGCGTCTGACGGTGTATTGTACTCGGACGGGGAATGAGTCCGTACCCTTTGATAATTCCTTGTCCTAAGTAGACCCCCTTGCAAGTCGAGTAAGAATAGAGGCTGGGGCAACTCTCTCTGTACAATTGGTTTAAACATTTTTTTATTCAATGAAGGATCGGGGGAGCCGGAATGGCCGAATGGTAGAGCGTTAGGCTTTCAATGCTCGGGTCGTCAGTTCGAATCCCGGCTGGGGCCAAATATTGTGCTGGCCTTTTTCTCGTTGCCCCGTCTTTTGATATCACCCTTACGTGGTGGAAAAGGGCGTTAAACTCCGAAACGCCCACCCACCCACACACCCAATGAAGGCTCACCGTCAAGCAGGAAATAGCATTACATTGTAAGAGAGCACAACTGACAAGTAAACACTTATGTACGTGCTCATCTGAACTGGTTTACATAAAAGCATGGCGGAGAAATTGGCGTGGAAAAAATGGATTGAAATGTGAAGACATAAAAATAGCAGGAAGGAGAAAGGAAAGAAGAAAGAACATATCAAACTTTACTGTGAGCTTTGGTGGCAACATCCCGTCCGCGCGGACGTATCGTAAGGTTTGTGTACCATTGGCTTCACTGACGTCAGCCTCTTTGCTGACGTGAAACTGACAAGCTAACCGAGATCTGAGCCGAGACAACTAATGACAAAGAATAAACAACAACAACAACGACTGACAAAAACATGATCGATGCATGGTCGATGACAAGACACCTGGACAGTTCTGAACACTGCAACTTTGTAGGTGTCGTGTTATTTCACAGCGTGCACGGGGAGGCGCGATAGCCGAATGGGTAGAGCGATGGATTGGACTATTTGTCGACTGGGGTCGACTATTTGTGCTGGGCTGTTTTCTCCTTGCCCCGACTTTGATATCACCCTCACGTGGTGGAAACGGGCGTTAAACTCCCAAACACCCACCCACTCACCCCTCACAAAAGAAGCGCATTTTCTGCCTGTCTCAGAGATTGTCTCCCTTGCTGCAGCAAGCACGCATTTTTCGCGGCAGAGCACGGAGCTGCCACGAAAAAATAAAGTGCATGCTACCTGCGGTTCTGTGTACGCAAGGGAGACAACTCATGCGGACAATAATCTTTTAAGACAGGCTGAAAAATGCGCTATGCCGATGAATTCGACAGAATTCATCGCTTCTGTGCACACTGTGAAAGAACACGGCACCTACAAAACTGTTCAAAACTGGTCCACTTTCTTTGTCATCGACCATTTCTTTTCTTTACATTATTAGTTGTCTCTTCTCGGACTCGGTTAGATCAAGTTGTTTCACGTCAGTACAGAGGCTAACGTCCGTGAAGTCGACGGTAAAAGCAACAGTTACTGTAGCTGCGCCGGAGGTTCTCTGAAGGAGCCAGTCTGATTAAGGACAAGATGAGGTACTTCTCGTCGTGGGAAAGTTTTGATCATGAGATATGCTTGAAGGGAATTTCCAACTTCTTTTCTTTTCCCTAACAACGGGGACGCCGGGATAGCCGAATGGTAGAGTGTTGGACTTTCAATGCTCGAGTCGTGAGTTCGATTCCCCGCTGGGGCCAGATATTTGTGCTGGTCTTTTTCTCGTTGCCCCGCCTTTGATATCACCTATATGTGGTGTGAAAATGACGTTAAACTCCCAAACACCCAACCACACTAACGCACCCTTTACCCTGACGACTCGATTCGACGTGTTCTCTGAACTTTCAGTGTAAACTGGTTCCTCTCTGTCTACGTGTCGGGGAGCCGAGGTGGCCGTATGGTAGAGCGTTGGACTTCTATTGCTCGGGTCGTGAGCTCGTATCCCGGGTGGGGCCAAATATTTGTGCTGGCTTTTTCGTCGTTGCCCCGTCTTTGATATCACCCGTATGTGGGGAAAAGGACGTTAAACCCCCAAACACCCACCCATCCTGTCTACGTGTCCCAGCTGAGGCCAAATATTTATGCTGGCCTTTTTTTCTCGTTGCCCCGTCGTTGATATCGCCCATACCTCTGAAAAGCCATAGCAAAAATCGCAATCTTACTTGAAATCAGTCTGCAGATCACTGGGAGCCACTTCAAGCTACTATTACGCAATCTGCAGCGGTCTAGTTGGGCGTAGCGGGGAAAGCCCACGCCGTGCGTAATAGTGGCTTGAAGCGGCTCCTACTGGTGTGCAGTGGCTTGTTCATTTTAGCCAGTCTGATCATATAGTGTGCAAGGGTCGTCGGATTCACGGGCTCTTAGGGGATACGTGGTGGAAAAGGACGCTAAACACCCCCAAACCAGCCTACCCTCTGTGTGTGTGTGTGTGTGTGTGTCAGTTTCTACCTTAGTTATGTTGGAGTTGTACCAAACTTCAGATCAACAATTTCACAGATAGTTTCCAGTTAGCCCTAAAGTTAGCGGTGCGGTGTCTTACACACACACACACACACACACACACACACACACACACACACACACACACACGCCAGCCAAAAAATGAAAGTCATTTAACCTACCTCAAGTTTCCCAGTGCCAGCTGTCGAAACCGTTTTCACAGCAAACTTTTACATACCTAAAACATCTGTAATATTTTTGGTCTTTGGTCGCTGATCTGGAAGGTAAGTAGCATTTGCACTGACTTGATGAAAAAGTCAGTAACCGTGGTGTCAGTTCTTCCTTTCCGGTTTCAAAGAATCTCACACGTGACCGCACCGATCCGACTGATCACCGAGTTCTGTCTGGCTATCCAAAGCTTGCCACAGTGTGACACCGTGCGAGCGTCAGTCGCTGTCCACACCGAAAACTGAACTCTCAGCCAGTCCCGAGTTCAGCAGTGACTTGACATCTCACTCACGAATGACCACGTGTTCGTGTCTAACAGAAAAATAAGACAAGTCACCACCATTCACCCCTTCACTGAAGTCTAGCAGCGGGCGCGCGTCAGTGGTGAGTTTTTCCTTTTCTCTCTACCCAGCCCAACGCACGCGCGGTTGGTTCGCACTGACAACAGTGCAGAAGTGTAAGTTAATAAGAGGGCGGAGAGTGGGGGCTGCAGGGGGGGGGGACGTGGGAGTGGTGCCTCGTTGATAACGCGCGTGCCGCGAGAATGCGCGCGAGACTGGCGCTTGGCGGCCACGCGAAGCGATTTATCACAAAAGTGGTTGATCGTTTCTGCTATTTCTGTTGCCTGTGTGAACTCGGTCTGTTTGGATAACTTGTTCATCTCGGTCGAGGTTACATCAAATTGTGCCCTGACCTTTAAGTGTGTCTGAGTTGAATGGTGTTCAGCTGGGCTGTTCAGTTAGGCCGGGTGGCCGCTCAGTGTCCCCTCGCCGTCCATCTCCACCCAAACAGCCGGGCCTTCAGGACAGTCCAATCACACTCAAGTTGTGGCGGGGACGTTGAACTCCATAATTCATAACCACCAACGTGTTTGTTTGTTTGTTTGTTTGTTTGTTTGTTTGTTGTTATTTTAGTTGGCGGTTGTTATTGTTGTTTTTGCTGAGGCGGGGCCTATATTTAGTACTGGCCCCTGTTCCCCGAAAGGCTACACAGTACAGATACGGCATTTCAAAGAAAACGCTATATATTCCTATTAAACATAACCCTGCGCATGACAGCCTAAAACTGCTTTAAAATTCACCAAACAAATCACACAAAAACTGAATCAGCAGCCGAAGACTCACCTGTAGGGTAAATTTCAACAAATTCCAATACTAGTTTCACTTTTTTGCAATGATAGCAGCGACCACCTACCCCCTCATTCTTCTGTCGTCTGCTTAGTCGTTCTAGTGCCAGCCGCGCATAAATACAAATAGTCCACATGCCAGGCTCATTTTTTACTGTCAGTTTTCACTATTACCTGGCATGAAACTTTTTTCCAAAGCCAACCCCCCACCCCCCCACCCCCAGATTGCCAATTTTTACTCTGCAAACAATTTTTAAAAGTGGCAAAAATTCTGTACTATATTTAGCGGAATTGGCACATCATGCCCCGGAAGCTATTAGTGGCGTGTAACCAAAGCGATTTACTCACCAGTCTCCCTATCTTGTAGATGGAATATACATGTATTCTGATGGGTTCTTCTTCAGCTGTTCTTTACTGCCACTCAAGCCGCAGCATGCACGCATTTTTAAGGCCGTTCTTAACAGGGCGGACTTTAGGTTCGCGAACTAGGTTCGAGGAGTACGGCGAACTAGATTCGCGCACGTTGTTTCTTAACCGACCAAATACTTGTGCGCAAACCCTGGTTCGAAAGGTTCGACGAACTAGGTTCGAGGTCTGCACAGTGTGTTGTGGGAACCCTCGCGATCCTTTGGCCGATCCTGCGCTCTGATTGGTTGCTCGGGGAGAGCTGTTATGCGCATGTACAAAGTTGAGGAAAATGGCGGACGGCATGGCGGCTATCGACTCACTTCACATTTCCCTCTCTTGCGCTCTTTTCCTCTTTTCTCCTCTTCCTCGGCTTCCAAGAGTTCACTCAAAACGATGACTACCGCAAATGCCTGGTCGTCTCGATCTACGAAGGCGGCCATTTTGGTTGTTTACGATTGTCTCAACTTCCGAGTCCGCCTTGTTCGGGCGATGACGTATGCATATCATTAACGGTCGGTTAAGAAAGAGAACTAGTCCGGCCGAACCTCTGGAACTACGTACGTGTGCGCTCTTGCCCTGTTCGTATACAATACACAGTTCGCCGAACAAGTTCGCCAGACTGGTGGTTCGCCCGGTTAAGAACGGCCTTTAGAGAGCACAAAGCTGCAACGAAAAATGCATGCATGCTGCGGGTCTGTGTATGCACGGGGGACAACTCATGCAGGCAATAATCTCTAAGCAGACTGAAAATGTACTGTGCTGGTGAATGCGACAGTTTCCGCCGCTTCTGTGCACACTGTGAAATAACACGGGGACCTCAAACTTGTTCGCAACTGTCCACTTTCCTTGTCACAGAGTAGTTTTGTTTTTTCTTTCTTAGGTATCACTTAGCTCGGCTCAGTCTCGGTTAGCCCGATTTGAGCGTCGTCGCAGGGACCAAGACTGAGAAACGTGGATCCACGCAGTACAGGGATGGACTCACTGCTCCACGCTTCGAACTTCCGTCCCACTCAAAACGTCCGTTTCGCTTTTGTTAAAATCTTCTTCGCTGGTGTTTCCTTTGGGTTATCGACTTGCGGCCGTACAGGCGGAAGGACACAAATTGACCGTGGGGTCATGTTTGGTGTTTATTTGAGGTACCCTATTTGGCGAGTGTGCTAGTCTGTAGTAATATAAATAAATAATAATAATTATTATTATTATTATTATTTGTGTTGTCATGTAAAGCGTGATTTTCGTGACTTTTGTGTTATGTAGGTCAAGGTGTATGGCAGGCGGTCACAAAAAGAGGCAAGCTGCCGGTGAAGCTGGGACTTTTTGCACAGAGATGGAACACAAGTGAGGCAAGCGGATTTGTGTGAACTGCCTCCTTGGCCTAAAGAGAAAGTACACGTTCATTACTCCAGTGAGGCCTGAGCGGAAAGGAGACATTCAATTTTTTTTTTTTAAACCCTGTCAGGTGCGTGCCTTTGAATGGTTTGTTCATGGCAGTAATTGTTTCTAGACTGAAACATTTTTAGGGGTGACTATGATGCGTGAGGCTAATGGGGAATATATAGGCATTTTGAGGCTCTGTGTATTTGTGTCCTTCGCCCCTACAGCGGGACTGCCGCAGCGTCCTTATTACTTTGAATCGTTCGATGTCGTTGACTACACATAAAAACTACGGTGTTTGGTCTGCCAGTGAAACAGGAAGGCGATGGCAAAAGGGGGATGGGGAGTGGGGGGACGGGAATGGATCAATGAAAACAGGAAAGTTGTCTTGTGGATGATGACATGGCCCTGGGCGTTGCTGTAAAAGCCCGATAGTGCCGCTAAAATGGTTACTATCAGTGTGACGCGAGGCATCACGTCACTAAAACCATACGAGGTTCTGAAGCAACTTCCACCATTATTCCGCAAGACTTGTAACGACGTTATGGTCAATATAGGGTTCGGAGGATACGAGATTTGGAATTACGTGTGTCGGATCGCCCGCATACACTGTCCCAGTTTTGGCGGAAAGGTACGTCATATGGCATGTCGCCAGCAACGAGGTACGTCATATGGCATGTCGCCAGCAACGAGTTACGTCATATGTCGCCAGCGACAAGTACATTACCATATCATGGCATGTGCCACGTCGCCAGCGACAAAGTACGTCATATGGCATGTCGCCAGCAACGAGTTACGTCATATGTCGCCAGTGACAAGTACATTACCATATCATTGTATGTGCCAAGTCGCCAGCGACAAGGTACGTCACAGGTCTTGTCACCAGCGACAAAGTACGTCATATGGCATGTCGCCAGCAACGAGGTACGTCATATGTCGCCAGCGACAAGTACATTACCATAATTATCATAGCATGTGGCACGTCGCCAGCGACAAGGTACGTCACAGGTCTTGTCACCAGCGACAAAGTACGTCATATGGCATGTCGCCAGCGACAAGGTACGTCATATGTCGCCAGCGACAAGTACATTACCATATCATGGCATGTGGCACGTCGCCAGTGACAAGGTACGTCATATGTCCTGTCGCCAGCGACGAGGTAGGCGACGGTCCCTGTCGCCGAAACAACACGAGTGTGTGTGTGTGTGTGTGTGTGTGTGTGTGTGTGTGTGTGTGTGTGTGTGTGTGTGTGTGTGTGTGTGTGTGCGCGTGTGAGTGTGTGAGAGAGAGGGAGAGAGAGAGACTCTGTGTGTGTGTGACTCTGTGTGTGTGTGTGTGTGTGTGTGTGTGTGAGAGAGAGAGAGAGAGAGAGAGAGAGAGAGAGAGAGAGAGATTTCGTTAGCTGAATGGCTGGACGCGTGTGAGTTCTTGATGTTGGGGTAATGCATGATGTGAATTTTTTGCTTGCCGCCCGGCCAGACATGTGGAATTTAGCGCTGGAAGGGAATGTTGTTCCTGACGCCATACGTTTTCGATACCGGAGAAGTCTTTATCGCCTCCTATTGCATGGCTTGATGCGCCACACACCACTGATACCTTGATGCTGCCTTGTTTTTAAGATAGTTTCTTCTGCAGAGTTTTTGGATCCATCACCTGCATGTACAGC
This sequence comes from Batillaria attramentaria, assembly GCA_018292915.2. Lineage (NCBI taxonomy): Eukaryota > Metazoa > Mollusca > Gastropoda > Batillariidae > Batillaria > Batillaria attramentaria. Next base: position 1,589,907 of record JACVVK020000005.1, on the reverse strand, counting down.
TCATCCCCCCCCCCCCCCCCGTCTCCCCACACACACACACATACACACACACACACACACACACACACACACACACACACACACACACACACACACACGCGCGCGCGCGCCCTCCCGCGCCCTCAAAACACGCATGTATTAACGCATGCGCACACACACACACACACACACACACACACACACACACACACACACACACACACACACACACGCCCTCCCGCGCCCTCAAAACACGCATGTATTAACGCACACACACACACACACACACACACACACACACACTCTCTCTCTCTCTCTCTCTCTCTCTCTCTCTCTCTCTCTCTCTCTCTCTCTCTCTCTCTCTCTGCGTGTATTAACGCACGCACACACACACACACACACACACACACACACACACACACACACACACACACACACACACCAAATACTCAACACCAATACCGTTATTGCCAAGACATATTAGATAGCCCGATACTGCAATGGCCTAATTAGTGCTTGCAAGGAAAAAAATGTAAATAAATTCTTTAATCGTTCTTAAAAAAATAAATACCAACATCTCTTTTTCTTATATATATATATTACACTTGTTTGCTGCAGCAATGGTCAGAACACTGTAGCATTGAAAGCAAAAAAGGCAGGGTGTGTGTGTGTGTGTGTGTGTGTGTGTGTGTGTGTGTGTGTGTGTGTGTGTGTGTGTGTGTGTGTGTGTGTGTGTGTGTGTGTGTGTGTTCGACATTCCAGACTTGATAAATAGAATGCCTAATGTCTTTCAAAATGCCGGAAACCGATTCCTGGCGAAAATGGGTTCCTTTGGGAGGAATACCACTGGAGCTGGCGAAGAGTTGGGGCAGGGGAAAAGAGAGAGGGAGAGAGAGAGGGGGTTCCCTGGCAATACTACAAACTATCATTTGATTATTCTAAGAGGTTAGAGAAAACACGCCGCTAATTTACGACATATTCAATTTGGATCCACTTTGAGCTCCGCTTTTGATTTATAATCATTGTGCTCATTTTTATATAAGCTTACCTCACACCGCCACTCGTGCAAATTCCTATGCCACCACAAATACCCTGCCTTGTTCGTTTGCTTTAACTACCCAATAATCTTATTATGTTCAGTTGGTATAGTTCGCCCGCTAGGGGGTGCAAATGTATACCAGTCATGCGCAGGAGGGGCAAATAAACTCCAGTCGTCCACTAACGGGGGCGACTGTATCCCCACAACGCGGGAGGGGGTGCAAATGTACTCCGGGTGCCTGGCGAGGTGAAGTCACGTGGCCGCTGACTTCGTTCTACGAATTTACCTTATGCGAAATATCGACGGAATTGATTGGTATGCATTTGCACTCCCTAACGGGCGAACTATACCAAGTGAGCGACAATTACAAGGCCGCACAGAGAGCTCTTCTGCTTTGAAAACGACAGAAAGACTAGCAAAGAAATGAATCTACTGCACGCAGACGACAATAGTTGGGCAAAGGTCGGCACCCGTAATTCTAAGCTTTTGCTGTGCTTTGTATTCGGATTAATTAGTTTTCTTAAAGGACGGATGGGAAGAAAAAAAAACCATTTTGGAACATCTCCTGGATCCTTAGTCGTTGAAAAACACAGATCCGCGTCGTATTTCCTCTTCTTGTCAGTCAGTGTGAACCCACCATAATCCATTTCTCTAAACTTCGTCATCGGATTCTTGCGTATCCAAAGCATTTTATACTAACAATGACGCATCTGTATATCACTGATTTTATCAAGTGGGGGAAAATAGGCAATACGTCACAGAGTTTTGCGTCACCAGATTCTGACGTCAGCTTGAAAAATTCCACACATCAACTTCAAATAATCCCTGATTTTTTTTTAGACGAGGACTGCAACCTAGGAACAGTCGTGTTCTTGACAGGAAGAACATGTCCTGAGTGAACATTATGAACAAAAACTTGACAAAGCCAATAAGCTTTAGGAAGTGGAGGACAAAGTCATATTCAAACTACGTCAGCGGAAGCACTAGCCTTCGAGAGATGGGGATGGACTTCAGCAAAGCCCGTCGTGGAAGCAAAAAGACGAAAACTAAAACCGTGATCGTGACTACCCAGCAGCGGCTGATCATCCTGCGGACGTGGGAACGGCTGTGCGCGGACATGGCTCAGATCGGAATCGCCGTCATGCTGAGGGTCTTCGAGCTCAAGCCCTCGTACAAAGCAAGCTTCGTTTTCTGCCAGAAAACTGGAAACGACCTCATTCAGGACAAGTTCTTCCGAGCACATGCTTTTCGTTTTGCTCAGGTGAGACTTGGGGTGAGTAGGTAAGCTAGGGTTTAACGTCCCCGGCACAAGATCAAAAGTGAAATTGACTGGAGACGGCCATGACGGGCAGGTTGGGGGGCACGGGGAGGGGGGGGCGACTATCCTAAGGGAACAGACGAACACATCCAGCTGAACACGATTCAGTCCAGTCAGACTGGGGAGCCTCTGATTTGACTGTGCGGACCTGTTCCCCAAACAGATCCAGTTAAACAGCATTTCTCGCTTTCACTTTGGATCTAAGTGATTTATTATTTATCAATTAGATCTAAATGAGATAAACATGACAGTTTCGTGAAACGTAAAAGTTGACTCCATGTATTTTGTGGCCATGATACTAGTTTCGTTATTTTTCCTGTCAGTCAAAATCCCGGCTGGGGCCCTTATGTGGTGGAAAAGGACGTTAAACTCCCAAACACCCACCCACCCACCCACCCACCCCGGCTGGGGCCAAATGTTTGTGCACGCCTTCTTCTCGTTGCCCTGTTGGTTTAGGTCAATCGTTTGGAATTGTTTGCTGATAATTCATGAGGCCTGTTCGGTCAGAATCATTGCCCTTGAAGCCAAACTAGTGGTCAAGTGCGTAGTATGCACTGTAACTGATCACGTGACTGTAGTACTTAGTAGTAGCAGGTATATAATAATAATAATAATAATAATGAATAGTGTATAGGCGCTTTACCCAGTTTCATGAATCGGCTCAAAGCGCCGCGAACGGAACCCAACACGCACGCTCACGTGAATCACACGCATTCTCTCACACACTGGACATAAACACATCACAATCAAGTGGTGCGAAGGGTCAGCTCAGCTATTTAAATTTCGGAATTTAGAATTTCAGTTTTTTTTTGTTTTTTTTCAAATTTGGTGGGCTGAACATTTCCAAAGCAGAGGGGGAGAAAGTCGGAGTACCCGGAGAGGACCCCCGACGATCGGCCCGAAAAACGGTGCCACATACGGGAACGAAAAATTCGAACCCCAAACCTTTCGCATTGGTGACAAGTCTCTTAACCACCAGACCACCCGGCGACCGTGCATGTACATCTAATAGCAGTAGTAGTAGTGGTGGTGGTAGTAGTAGTGGTAGTAGCTAGGGATGTGCCGATTAATCGAAAACCGGAAAAAAATCGATTTAGTTTTTGGACGATTCAATAAGCCGGTTCGACGCTCGAATCGCGATTCACTCGGCAACTTCAGGAACCTTTCCGGACATTGCCGAAGTTGTAAAAGGGGCATAATTCTTGTCGCTATCGACTGAAAAATGGCAGAACAACTTCAACAACGTGAACGACTCGTTGTGAAATCGCAACTGATTCGACAACCGGTTCGGCCCACCCGAATCGGAACATCCCTACTATTCCCTAGTAGTAGCAGAAGTATGTGTAGTAATAGTAAGCCCTGGCTCCTGACATGTAATGAGGTGTGTTCAGTAAAGCAGCATTTCCTTGAGCAGGCGGCGAACGCTGTGGTTGAGAACATTGACAACCTGGACGAAGAGGTGAAAGAGTTTTTCTTCAGCCTCGGCCGCAGTCACGTGGGGAAACCGGACTTTCGAGTCTCCTACTTTGGTGTAAGCGCTTGTTCGTCTTTCGCCAAACCTTGCGTCTAACCACACCCAGTATGACATGAACCTTACCTCACTTCACCTGACATAACTTGGACCTTTTTCTCATTTCAACTGACATGACCTGGACCGTACCTTACTTCACCTGACATGACTTTGACCTTACCTCTCTTCACCTAACACAACTTGAACCTTACCTCACTTCACCTAACGTGCCCTGGACCTTTTCTCGTTTCACCTAACATGACTTGGACCTGACCTCACTTCACCTAACATGACGTGGACCTTACCTCACTTCACCTAACATGACATGTACCCTACCTCACTTCACCTAACATGACTTGGACCTTACCTCACTTCACCTAACATGACTTGGACCTTACCCGCACTTCACCTAACATGACTTGTGCCTTACCTCACTTCACCTAACACGACATGGACCTGACCTCACTTCACCTAACATGAATAGGACCTTACCCCACTTCTCCTAACATGACTTGTGCCTTAGCTCACTTCACCTCACATCTAACCTCACGTCACCTAACATGACCCGAACATCACCGCTTTTCACATATCATCGTCTATGCCTCAGCTGACCTCGCTTCGCCTAACATTACCTGAACGTCACGTCACTTCACTTACATCGCTTAGGACCCGCCTGACCTCACTTCACCACACCATCTGACTTCATTTCACCTAACATCACCATGACCTGAACATCACCTCATCCGTTTACATCGTCTAGGTCTCATTTGACGTCGCTGCACCTAACATGACCTGAACATCACGTAAGTGGTCACGTGGTCACTTCCCATTACATCTCCCATTTGTATCTCACTTAACCTAACATGGCCTAGACATCACCTCACTTCCCATTACATCTTCTAGGCATCGCCTGACCTCGATTCACATGACCTAAACATTAGTGCACTTCGCATTACATTGGTTAGGTTTCACGTGCCGTCACGTCACCTGACACGACTGAAATCGTATCTCACTTAACCTAACATGACCTAGACATCACCTCACCTCCTCCGGCATCTCCT